>JAJEJO010002057.1:132966-196459 GCA_020662805.1 Glaucomys volans
ACTCTATAACCACTTCTTTTTCTCTTCTGATAATTGCCACAGCACATCTGTACCATAGTTTATATTTTGTTGATTACTTACAATTCCTTACTCTATATTCGTGTATAATCTGGCTTATATTCACTGTGTCCACCAATGAGAAAGTCACATTTAAACAGTAAGACAATAAAATAAGTTTATGTTAAAAAGTATCCAGACATGAAATGTCTTATGAGCATAAAGCTAAACACAACTTCATCTAAAATAATGAAGTTGCCATATTTTTCTTCTTTTTTTCTCCTTTGTTGAAAAAAATTATTGAATATGATTATTTCACTGGTTGGCCAGGTGCTTTGTAAATATAAATGGATTTAATCTACTACAATAATCCTATAAAGTATTGTTATAAGTTCATTTCCATTTTGTAGTAAAAAAAAAAAAACAAAAAACCAAAGATATGAATAATTAGACCAAGGCTATAAAACAGAAAATTGTAGAGTTGAGATTTGACCCAATTCTAACTCTAAAGGCTATTTATTTTGATTCCTCAACTTTTATCATACTTCTGTTTATGTGTCTTATCAGACTGAAATACTTAAACATGAATATAATTTCAAAAACTAGACACTAAAAACATAGCAAGTACTTACCGTCCCCATGCTGCTTGCTTCTGAACACAACTCCAAGGGCTCACTTCCATAGCAAAACTCACAGTGTCACTATAACCTAATGTTGACTTTTTAAACCTGTAATCCAATGACATACAGACACAGGAAAAAGAAAAATGTTAAGTTGGTCCATAAAACCATTCCTTGTAAAGAACATCAAATAAATGGAAATTAATAAATGTAAGGCTATGCATTGACAGATTTATTTTCAAAATTTGAAGATCTGTGCACTCCTCAACAGGTTTCATGAAATATTAAAATTTGATCTGTCCTTTTCACCAGTATATAAATTTTCATATACTATTAAAGTGTGTGTGTGTGTGTGTGTGTGTGTGTGTATCAACAGAATTCAGAAAACCTATTAGTACTTTGCTAATTTAAATATTTCAAATGCCTAAAAATATCAACTGTATTGTACTATCTAAATTATTACACTTTTAGAATAGCATTATTTAATAATATATCTGTATAGGGCAATGCAATATATATTCACATAAACTATCTCATTTAATCTTCAATATAGCTCCACGAGGTGGGGAATTATTTCTCCAGTGTCTCCCACTCACTTTTTTCAAGTATGTCTTGTTATTTGAAGATCATAAACAATCTAGCCAGTTTAAAGAACATCTAACAATAACAACAACAAGAGAGTCAAGACTAGAATGCTGGTCTACTAGAAGATATTAATTTTTAAAAGCTGCCTTACTATCCCGCAGAAGCATTTCATGATACAAAAATTTAAAATTTAAAATTTAAAATTTAAGTTTTAAATTTTAAATTTCCCGGGACACAGCTTTTAGGTGTAAGGGGATCGTCACTGGCCAGCTAAAATAAAGGCTTCTTTTGGCTTTAAAAAAATAAAATAAAATAAAATAAAATAAAATAAAATAAAATAAGATAAAATAAAACAAAACAAAATAAATAAATAAAAAATATATGACTTTCTTGACTACAAACCTATGCATCATCAGTAAAAGCACCAAAGGCACTGTACAAAAAAATTAGATTTTTAAAAAACTGAAGACCATTATACTGTAATTAAAAGTTGTACTGCTGTCTTCAATTCCTCTACATATCTTTCCTGATTTTTCCCATTTATACTAAATAAATTCACTGAGAAGAACCTATTTCACTAATAAGGTAGCTACAGTCAGCCCTCCACAGCCACCAGTTCCTCACCCATGCATTCAACCAACCATGAAAGATACATGGAAAAATGCATCTGTAATAAAGACTTTTTTTCTTGTCATTATTTTTCAAAGAATACAGTACAACTATCTGCATGCTATTTACATTGTATTAGGTATTAAGTAACTAAAGATGATTTAAAGTATGTAGCAGGATAAACAGAGGTTACATGTAAGTACTATGTCAATTTTATTTGAGGAACTTAAGTGTCTTCAGATCTGGTGTTCATGGGGATCCTGGAACCAATCCCCCGAAGACACCAAGGCATGACTGTAAACAGATTCTGACCACACTTGCATCATGTAAAATGCTACCCTGTTCCATATTCATTATCTTGAATTTGTCTTTAAAATAGATTAAAGAAAATACAACTTCTGGTTTCAAAGCATAGTAGAAATACAAAACAATCTGAAGCTCTAAATACATAGCTTTAAAATAAATTAAATAGACTTAACAAATCCACATTTACCTCTGACATAGAAAGTGACTGCAACGTACCAATATATGCATACAGTGAACAGAAATAATTCCTATAAACACAAGGCTGATTGGTCCAAGCTGTGGGAGAGAAAATTCATAAAGTTTAAACATTTTGAGTTTTAAAAGGTTGAGTAATCTTATAAGCAATGAGTTAATGGGACTTGCTTAAATGAAAAAAATTTGTTGGACAAAATAAAGTCACAAGGGAAAATTAAGGCACTTGATATAGAAAACATTTCAAGTAATATTTAAGATAACCATGTATGATTCCATCTTATGGACTTGGTTACTTAAATCAATGAATATATAGATATGCAGCATAGGAGAATGGAAAACAACATCACATTTAACACCAGATGGCAAGTCTACAACTACTAGGATCCCCCCATTGATGTAACGTGATTATACATCATTATCTAAATGACTAAAAGGCACAATATTGAATTAGGGTTTAGGCAATCCACATCTTCAGATTGCTTTCTGAAACCTTTCTATATCTGTCAGGAACTGTGATTAGCAAATAATTATTTCAAAAAGTGGTACATCAAAAATTTCAAGTATTTATTTACTAAAATTAAAGTGATGCCCACATTATTGAATTACTATCACACTATTGCCAAAGTTTATCTTTATAATCAGAAATATTTAGTTGCTTGAAATTAGGTTGCACAAAACAGTCAAACTCAGAGAAAGATGATAGTTAAAACTTTTTCAGAAAATACTCATTTTTTCAAAAGCTAAATATAATTTTATTACTTCAGAAATGAATTCTCCCCATCAAAGCTCTCTGAAATTATAATAATTTTCTCTAACAATGCTGCTTATGTATCTGTTTTAAGAGATTGTGACTCCCTTTCTTATTTTTCTTTATATCTGAAAACTGCAGATTTTTCTAAGTCTAAAAAACTAATGATGTTACATGACACAAATAATCTGCTCTAATTTTTGTTATAAGGACACTACTTAAATACCTGAAAATCTGAAAGAATAATAAGACATAACCATATCTGACAAGATCTGTGTTATGTTTAGGGGGGAAGGAATTGATTTATATTACAAATAAGTAATTAAGTAAAAACAAAAATAGTAATTCTTGGTTCTGTTAGATATCACTATCATAGCTCATGTAATTTTATCAATACAACAGGGAAATGATCAGTTAAAAGTTACTTGACCAGGTTATATTTGATAAGGTTAGATGTTAGCTTGCAGGAATTTTTGCTGACAACTATATCTTAACTGCAGATTTACAAAGATAAGACTTACCACTATGCCTGCATTTTTTATTGCCAATGGAAGTCCTAAAAGGCCAGTTCCAATATTTCCTTTAAGAAGATGCATAAGAGTTTGTAAAAATCTGAAAAGTAAAAGTTGTAAGGGTTAAGCACTTATAAAAAATTGTAAGGGTTAAACATTAAGAAAACTAATAAAATTACATAATCATGGTTTTACTATTAGATGGGAAATTAATATAAGCAATGACCCAAATAACATTTTCATTTCACCACTAGTTATATGTGGTTCACACCCTGTCTTTGCTACTTAAAAGAGAAGGTTATTGTGAAAATTAAATGAGACATTTAAGTGAAAGTGGTTTGCACATGGTAAATTAATAAAGAAACAGCAATTTTCTCATAAGACATTTAGTTACTATGATTTTCAGGACAATGTTGAAGATTAGGTGATAAGAGTCATTTATTGGCACTACTATTTAATCATGGTACTAAACATATTTCGTAAAGTAGGTAAACTAACAATATTGTGAATTATCTAAGAGATTTATCCTAAAAACAGTTTCTAGAGGCAATAAAAGGAAATCTCTTAAGAAGAAATGCATTTAACCTAGGAAGAAGAGCATAAAATTCAAACTCATAGAACAAAAATATTTGCTAAAAATGTTTTCAGCATATACTCTTCTGATGAAATTTCATGTTGCTTTGCTTAATCACTAAATTATTATTAGAATGTGACCTTATAATTACCAAGAATCAATAAAGGCTTTGGAAAACCTTTCTGTTTTCCACTTTATTTTAATCTTCTTTAAAAATTTTTTTAGTTGTAGATGGACACAATGCCTTTATTTTATTTTTTTTATTTTTATATGATACTGAGGATCAAACCCAGAGCTTCACACATGCTAGGCAAGTGGTCAACCACTGAGGCACAACTACAGTCCCTCTAATTTTGTTTTATACCTCTTACTCTACATGAAGTGATTACTGTCTTCCACTATCTAATTTCCTAACCAGAAGTGGTCTCAATAAGATCTCCTTTCTTTCATCACCCATAGCAACTAATATATCATTATAGTCATTCCTATACACTATTCTGTGGTTTAAATGTGTTCTTTCCCAAATAGACTATAGACTCCTTGAAGGCGGAAACTACCTCTTATTCATCTTTCCGTCATCAGTGGTATCTGGTAAAAAGCCTACCTGTAGAAGATACAGAATATGAATGAAGAGAAAAGGAGACATATGAGCCATCACACTTACGAAATGCCCTTTTGACCATCAAGCTGGTAATGCTTCTGAACGGGCAGGAGCTCTTGCTCATGCTCCTCATCTGAAGTCCCATCAGAATTCTGTTCATTTATCAAAGGCCTCATTACATCCATATCTTCAAAAAAGAAAAATACCAAGTATTTCACTACTGTTTAAAGTTGGAAATTTAACTGGTATAAATGAATTTTAAAATATTAGAAAATACCACTTGTACTTATCTTTACTATTTCCACTCTAAGTTAGTTTGCCTTAGCTCCCTAAATTTTGGTATATTAAAAAGAAATAACTAGATATTTGCTGGTTTCCTGTTTGAGTCATATAATAGAGAGTAAAATGCTTACATGTTCAATGCAAAAGTTTTTCTACTTTGTCCACATGAGGTTTACAGTAAATGATGACAAAATTACAGGATGAGAAATGTAAATAATTGAATATGTTTTCATCTCTCATGGCTTCAAATCACACAATGGAGATAAACAGTAATCATGTTTTTAAATACTTCAAGAAAAACAAAACCATTTCAAAATTTAATATTTTAGTGTCAAAACTTGCCCTTCTAACATGAACACAATTCTAACAAGGAACACAATTCTGTTCCTTTCAGTAAGAAAGAAAACACTAGTCACTACTCTCTGTCTTATCCTTAAAAATTCACAAATTCAAATTAACTGAGATAACTGACAGCCTTAAGTACAGATTTTATAGAAATGAAAGTTTGTTTTATCCAAATATTTATCAAAAACCTACATAATGGGGACTTGCAATACCTAAACAAATAATTGATCTGGGAATGGCTAGCTGACATAAGTTTTTTGAATTACTTTGGAATAATTCCAAACGTATTAAAATAAATTTTCAAAAATTGTACAAAATTTTCTGTGTATTCTTTAAAGACTAATTCTTAACATTCTGCCACATTTACTTTTTCTCTCAAATACATTTGCATCTTATATTGGAGAGCAGGCTACACATATCATGCTACTTCACCCTATTAACCACATGTATCACTTAACAATGAGAACCTTCTCTCAAAAATTCACATTATAGTTATCAATTCACAATATCTTTATCCTTTTTAGTTATACATGACAGAAGAATATATTTTGATATATTTATACAAGTATGGAATATATTTTATTCTAATTAGGATCTGAGGCTTTTGGATGTACACAATGCTGAGATTCACTGTAGTGTATTCATGTATGTACATATGAAAATTGATGCAACACTTTTTAATCTATATTCTACATTTTACTTTCATCAACTGTACCAATAAAGTCCTCTCAGCAATGTTTCCCCCCAATCCTGGGCCACTTACTGCTGCATTTAATTGAGCTATTCCAAGGATACCTTTACCATTATGTCCTTTATGATGCCCTTAACCCTCTTTTTTTTCCTTTAATTTTCACTATCTTGCTTGACAGTTTAAAATGGTATCTTCTGACATCCACTTATTATCAATATAACAATGACCTTACTCCACTTTCTCCTGTTCCTGTTTCTTATCCTCTCACTTTTGAGTTATATTCTTTTCATTTTGGCAGTACATATGATACTTTACATGCTGTTCTCCCAATCATATTTTTAACTGTCTTAGATTAAGGTCTTTAATCAATATCAATATTCACTGTCCATTTTCTGCTACTTTGCTTATTATCACTTGGCTGGAAGAAGTTCATTCTCTTGTAGAGTGAGCATAAGAAAGAACAGCAGGGCTTGTTACAACACAAACTGATGTACTACACCCCAAACTCTCTAACTCAGTAGGTCTGAGTTGAGCCTGATAATACCCATGTCTCACCTGAGTCTGGATGATGTTGACACTGATGGTCTGGGAACCACACATTGAAAATGACAGTCCACAGATTCCTCAGGAAGGAATCATGGGCATAGTATCCCTGAGTTTCTGCACGTTTCAAGCTGTTTTTCTATAGCCTGGATATCTGAAGAGCAACCAGATATAAAATCCTTGACCCATACTTTCTATCCTTGAGTTTCTTAAAAATATTATTCCACTCTTGCCTTGATTTTGTATGCTTCCCCTGAGAAGTCTAATGCCAGGCTAATTTTTTCAGCCATTAAGTAATTTGCTTTTTTTGCTTGGAGGCCCTAACAATTGCTCTTTAGAGTCTAAAGATAGTTCTACTGTGATATGCCTTGGAGCTGATTATTCTGAGTCAGTTTTCCCAGGAACACAACAGACATGTTGATTTAGGTTTTCTCTTATTTTGGAAAGATTTCATGGAAATATCTTAAAATACTGTTTGGTTCAAATGTTTCTTGTCATTAGGGATTCTAATCACATGCATGTTGGATCTTCTTTGCCTGTCTTCCATTTTTAACCACTTTGTCTCTGACCCTTCTGATGTCCCTCTTTACCTCATTATCATTCTTTTTGTCCTTCTTCAATGACATATTTTCATTTCACTACCTTCTCCCTTGGTCACCTCATAATTCATTTTCTGTTTGAGATTTTTTTCCTGTTTCCAAGCCTTTCGTGCACCAAAATCCTACTTTCTGGGAGTAGTGTGAAGTTCAGTTTCTTCCACAAATGAACCTGAGAACATTAGGACTGAGGAAGAGGAACAGACATGTCCTCCAGGTCTTTTTCATTTTTGCAGAATCCCTAATTTTCCCCATTGCTTTCTTCTTCCCTCACTGCCAGGTGTCTAAGCAGTTTCCACTGCTGTTTATTTCCTTCCTGCAGAAGCAAATGTTGTGCCAAGACTGCCCTCTTCATTACCGTTCACTTTCACATTCACTTCCCATCTTCAATGCTGTGAATTGCTGACTTCCAACTTTTTACACTTTTAGACTTTATTTCTGAGAAAAATTTCACCATTTCTTCCTAGTCTCCTGCTCCCCTTGTTCTCCAAAGACTCCCCTGCCCACTCTATGATTTCAGGAGCAACAGGTATTCTGAAAATTTGCTGACTCTTTCTCTTCCTAAAGATAATTTAAAGGTTGGGATATCCTTTTGTCTACCAGCAATGCGAAAGGAGTAATTTCATGAATGGTTGGTTTACTTGTGCTCCTTGTTGAGTTTACAGGTTTTGAGAGAGTATATATTGAGAGATTAGAATTCAGACAGCCACTATTAGCCTAGTGTCAACTAGAATTCAACATATCAGTTTTTAACAAGTGATACTTTTAAGACACTGGAAATTTTTTCAAAATAGTCTATTATTAAATCACTTCTTCTAATGTAACCAATGTAAAGAAAATAAAATTCACCAAATTATCCAAAGTTCCAAATTCTTGGTATCCAAATTAATGAGAACTTTATATAATTCAAACTCCCTAACTTTGGTCCTTGGGACAAAACTCTAATCTTCAAGATAGCTTCCATATATTATTTGGTAGAATTTTCTTGTTTCATGATCTCCAGTATCAAAGTTAGAATAGCCTGTACCTGTACACAGTGAAAAATAAGTGTTTTCCCCATAGTAGGTACCCTGGGCTATGTACTTTTAGCTACTGGAATTGGGATCTAGAATGTTCCCAAAAGTTCATGTACTGGAAGCATGGTCCCCAATACAGCAAGGCTTGGAGGTGGGGCTTTTAGGCAGTAGTTACCGGCTCTGTCCTCATCAGTGGATTAATCCTCTGAGAGCTGAATGAACTACTGGGAGGTAAGTCCTAGTTTGAGAAAGTAGATCCCTGAGGGCATTTCCTGGAAGGGTTTATCTAGTTCCCAACCCCCTGGCCCACCTCCTGGCTGCCATGAACTGAGCAGCTTTTTTCTGCCAGGCCCTTCCCCAATGATGCTCTGCCTCACCTGGAGCCTAGAGGTAGCTGATTACAGAATAAGACCTCTGAAACCATGACCCCAAAACATATTTTTCTTCTTCTAATTTGTTCTTGTCAGGTATTTTGGTCACAGTGATGAAAGGCTGACTAACACATTTATTCTAGAATTTTATTAATATAAATCCTGTTCATCTTTTGTTTGAACAAGTCCTATATCCTTTTCATTATACAAAGTAAATTGAGACTTTACCTTACAAAACCATCATATTAGTTTGCTAGGTCTGCCATAACAAAGTACTACAAAATGGGTGACTTAACAAAAGTTTATTGTCTCAATGTCCTAGAGGCTTAAAGTCTGAAATGAACGTGTTGAGAAGGTGGTTCCTACTAAGTGCCGGGAAGAAGGCTCTGTTCCGGGCTTCTCTTTTTGCTTGTAGATAGCCATCTTTATGTTCTCATAATACTCTGCCAATTCACCCTTTTTATAAGGACACCACTCATATTGAATGAAGCCTACTCCAGCATGGCCTCATATTCACTGATTACATCTTCCATAACCCTTTTTTCCAAATAAGGTCACACCCTAAAGTAGTGGAGGCAACACTTCAACATATGAAGTCTGGAGGGAAACATTTAACCCATAATAACCATCCTTAGTTGCATCAGCATCAGTTGCAAACAGAAATATATTATTATTTTCATTCCTAAATGTACTCCATTGCCCTTGCTGCCTCTTGAGATTGTTTACTCTTATTAATTCAGCTTACCCAAATGTGGGGATGTAGAAAGAAGCCACTGGGGTATATGCTCTATAGGCTGCAGAAAGATAAACTCCTTGACTGCACACTCAGGATTATTCATGCTTGGGGAGAAAACTCCCAAGTGACCTGACCCACCGATGGCCATTGCCCCAGGTGAGCTTCACTCGTCCTTCTCTCCCTCCTCCCTTTGCAAAACTGTGTGACCCCTAATTGGACCATCCTCACAGACTATCATGTTACACAACTGGTTCTTTGTTCTCAAACTCTACTCTTCTATAAAAGTGCTGAACTTCTTTAATAAATTTTGAGAACTGTGTCTAGAACTTGCTCTCTCGGAGTAGGACCTCTGTCACCTTGCCTCCTCCAGAAGGGAAAAGGACCCCACAGGTCGACACCCAGCCAAACGGCTACAACACCCAAACTATCAGTTGTGTTAAATTTCTAATTTCTTTTTTCCTAAGACCATGCTGAACTATGTTCTGTATGTTCTGTGCTGTAATAAATTCTCTTTCTGTTCTCAATAAAGATAGCTATCACTGCCAAACAATATATTATTAGAAGTACACTGCCCAAGAGATAATAGTAGCCATGGAAAGTCAGAAAGAAGCTAAGTTTTCTCATGATTTATTTATTCATTTATTTTTGGTACCAGGTATTGCTTAACCACTGAGAAATATCCTCAACCCCTTTTTATTTTTTTTTTCAGACAGGATCTAAGTTGCTTAAGGCCTTGTTGAATTACTGCAGCTGACCTCAAACTTGTGATCCTCCTGCCTTAGCTGCACAAGTCACAGGTGTGTGCCAACACACCTGACTCTTCTCATAATCAAATATATAAATATATATATGTATAAGCACGCTCACACGCACACACACACACACACATATATATAACAACTCTAAATAATAAGTTTACTGTCAGTGGCATCATCACAGAATTTAATATCCTTTTTTAGGTAAAATCTGAAAATCTGGAATTGTTAAATGATCTATAATTATAGCTCTATAATTCACAGAATCAACTTTTTAAAAATAGCATTACAGTGTTCACTCAGATTCTCACATACAACCTAATTGGTCTTTTAATCACTCTTAAACACACAGTTTAATTTTGCTCAACAATATAATCCCCTATGGTTATACTTTTTCCTAGTTCTTAAATTCATTTTTTCTCAATTTTGTTATTTAGGAAACAATAAACATAACTTGCTGTGAAAAAATAGTTTTTCCTATATATATTTCTGTCCCTTAAATCTATTTGTCTCACCCTTATATTTAAAAATCTTAATAAAATTTATTCTAAGAGTTCTTGTCACAAGATAAACAGTTAATCATTAAAAGTTGAAACCATTTGAAAAAAAAATACTTAACAGTGTTAGAAATTTAAGTACATATTTACATACTGTTTTGATTCTCCCATTAAAGTGGAACTGCGATATGACACATTATTAATGAAGTTTTACCGACGTGCTTATATTTTTAAAAGCAGTAAAATAAAATCTCTAGGACTTTCTCCCCAGTTTTAATCTACATTACTGAAGTAACATGACACGCTAAGCAATACATATTTCTTTAAGTAAATTAAGAATAGGTGAAACAATCAAGTTTTATCAGCTTGAATGGCAAAAAATCATTCTTAAGTCTAAAGAATAAATTAAAAGTCACCCAACTACAAATATCTAAGAAATAATTACATACCATAGAAGTTGCATCTTTAAATGGTAATTGTCCCTTTAAGCCTAGATCTCCAAGGAAGAGATCTGTTGATAAAGTTAATTAGTGATTTATAACTTTTTGAAGCTCCAGATAATAATAAAAGTAAAATGCTGAATTGCATTTTGTTCTGAATAGGCTTATATAGTATAGAAAAATGTAGTAATACTGTTTTCTTATTTTACTCTTTTTTAGGAGAGGTATAGTAGATTCCCATGGCTTACATTTTGATTTGTTAATGAGGAGGATGGCATAAGATGGCTTTTATGCTGGTCAGCATTGTAGCAGAGCATACTACAGGAGGTACGCAGAAAGGCACAAGCCCTCCCACACGTTACTTGTTTCTGGCCATGTTCAAAAGAGTCTCTCAGTACTCTGTCATTCCTTTCCCACTGGTATCTACTGACAATAGCCCCTCCACACAAAAGGCTGAGCTTCCTGATTGAATGTATTCAACAAAAGATGTTACCATCACTTTCTATTCAATATCACAAATATTAATAGGGTCCAAATTTGTATACGTTAAACACTATTAGAAAACAGCAATTACTGAAGCTAAAAAAATAATAATAATCTTGCCTTCATGGAGCTTAAATTCTAGTGAGGGAAAGAGACATCAATAAGGCAACAAGTAAAATAGAACTTAAATGTTAGGGAAAAAACCAGATTGAGAGAGATACCTGTAATTGTAGTTGTAGGTCAGTCAAATTAGGCCTCACTCAAAAAGTGGCTGTGTGTGTGTGTGTGTGTGTGTGTGTGTGTATGTTATTAGGGATTTAGTTAAGGGGTACTCTACCACTGAGCTACATCCTTAGCCCTTTTTTATTTTTTATTTTGAAATTGGGTCTAGCTAAGTTGCCAAGGCTGATCTTGAACTGTGATCCTCCTGCCTCATTCTCCAGAGTTGCTGGAATTACAAGCATGCACCACCACACCTGGCAAGAAAGTGGAATTTTAGAAAAGACCTGAAGGAGAAGGAGGTACAAGAGTAACCAATGTAGATAACTGGTGGACAGCTATCAAGACAGCAGCAATAACAAAAGCAGAGGCTCTCAGGACGCAGAGAGTCTGGCATCTTTAAGGACTAGGAAGGAGGCAGAGTAGCTACAGAAGAGGGAACAGGGAGGAGATGGGTAGGAGAACAGGTCAAGAACTGAAGATATATTTCACACAGCCTGTGGACCACGATTCTCATTGACATAAAAGCCACTAGAGCAGTGTTGTCTAACAGAAATATAATGTGAGCCACAAATATAAAGTTTCTTAGTAATCACATTTTTAAAACAGGAAAAACAGGTGAAAGTAGTTTTAATAATATATCTTGCTTAAACTGCTATATCCAAAATATTATCATTTCAAAATGTAATCAACATAAAGAAATTAAAATATTAACATTCATTTCCATACTAAGTATTTTAAATCCAATGCATATTTTATATTTCCAATATCCTTCAATTCAAACAAATCACATTTTGAGTACTCACTAACCACATAAAGCTAATGCCTACTATACTAGACAGCACCATACAGGCATTTTTTAATTCTACTTAGTTATAAATGACAGTAGAATGCATTTTGGCACTTTGATATATCATACATAAATGGAGTATAATTTCTCATTTTTCTAATTGTACATGTTATAGAATCTCATCAGTCATGCAGTCATATGTGTACATAAGGTAATAATGTCTGTTTCATTCTACTCTCCTTCCTATTCCCATTTCCCCTCCCCTTCCTTCACTCCCCTCTACCAAATCTGAAGTAACTCTATTCTTCCCTAGCGCCCACCCTCCCATTATGAATTAGCATCTGCATATCAGAGAAAACATTCAGCCTTTGTTTTTTTGGGATTGACTTTTTTCACTTAACATGATATTCTCCAACTCTAAAAATTTACCAGCAAATGCCATAATTTCATTCTTCTTTAAAGCTGAGTAATATTCCATTGAATATATATACCACATTTTCTTTATTCATTCATCTATTGAAGGGCACCTAGGTTGGTTCCATACAGCTGTTGTGAATTGAGCTGCTATAAACATTGATATGGCCACATCCCTGTAGTATGCTGATTTTAAGTCCTTTGGGTATATGCCAAGTAGTGGGACATTGGTGGTTCCATTCCAAGTTTTCTGAGGAATCATACAGGAGAGTTTTGAGCAAAAGTGTGACATAATCTGATTTATATCTTAACCAGATTCCTCTGGGCCCATTTTTTTCATATATACAATGAGACTAATAACTTCTCCCTTACAGGGGTTTTGTGACAATGAAATAAGGTAGCATGTATGAAACAAAGAGCCAAGCATAAGTAATCACTAAATATTAGTCTTCTTCCCTTTGCTACATAATGAGATATTAGAGGAAAGCTATGCTTTATTTAAAAATTTTAAAGTTGGCATTTCTAAATGTCAAACTTTGACAAGAAGCTAGAACTAATTTAATAATAAATTAAAACAAATTTCAGAATAATAAATTCTGAAAATTTCTGAGTTCCAAATTGTGCTCTAAGATTGAGTATGCAAACATGGATGAAATATGTTATGCCAGTCGAAAGGAAATAAAAACCAGTGGAGGAGACAATACTTAAAAATCCAATATGGTAACAGCTTTAACAGAATTAAGAACATATGAAATAAAATCTGAACACTCTACCCCAAGTAGTTAAAAATTACAAGATCCAACTTACATTACACATAAAATCTATTATTTGCCAATGTTCTACTGTAATTTTTGGCCAAGTACTAAATCAGGCAGCTCTGTGATTACTATAAATAAAAACTAATGCCTTATAAAATACTTAAGCAATAGATATTAAACTACCTAAACATGGTATTTATAAGTAGAGATTCTATAGATGAATAAGAAACACTAGCTTGATTCAATATTATACACCATACATGAAATACAGATTGTATATATCATATGTATGTATATATAGACTTTCTTAAGTTAGGCAATGCTTATATGCTCTTTAATATCACTCAGACAATTTTTTTCAACCTCAATTTCTTAACCTAAAAATCAATATGAATTTCCAGTTATAGGCAGAATAAATACATGGCACATCAATTTAGCAATATGTATTGAATCCTTAAAATATTTATTATTTTTTCACCTTGTAATTCCACTTCTGGCAAGCTAGTGATGAAGATAAGGACTTCTGCAAAAAAAGATGTTAACTGAAACATTATAAATTTTGAAACTGAAAACAATGTACAAAATCAGGAAATTGCTAAATCAACTAAGGCAATCCACTTTGTAAATCCACATTGACATTAAATTATGGTTATGAAGTACATGAGAAGAGAAAGTTTATCATATGCTGAATGGGGAAAATCCATGTATTCTCAGTGTGGTTGGAATATTTTTTAAAAGTTAAATAGAAATGAAGGAAAGAAAATACACCAAAATGTGAATAAGTTAACAAGGATATAATGGGATCATGAGTGTCTTTTGTCTTTCTCTGGAAAATTTAAAAAATAAGAATAAAACAATAAAGTTACATGATTTTTATTATAAGAGAAAAACAAAGGAAATCATATGTTGGCAATGGACAAATTAAAAGAAAGTACAAACAGTTTTTTTTTTAAGAATAAAATAATGTTGCCACCTGAACCTCTAAACTACAATGTAAATATAAAATGGGAAGAGTAACTAATTATTTCTGAAGTGGAGAAAATATGCACAACAAGCAACACTCCCAATGTTCTGAAGGCCTATCAAATAAAGTTCAAAGTTTAAGCTTAAAGAAACTGTACCTTAACATCTCTACCTAGTGCTTTGGATATATAAAGCAATTTTTAAAATTCCTTTTTTAAGGTAAATAATACTTCTTCACTGTAGAAAATCAGAAAACATGAAAAAAATTTTTAAATAAAAATGACTTCATCACCAAAGATTATTTAACATTTTATAATGTGCATGTCCAAGTGCACACACACACAAACACACACATTCTCCCCCATAGATTCTCATTCAGTCCCATATGCTGATAACTTCCAAATTTCTATCTCCAGAGCAGATCTCTCAGTAATACTGGATATAACTATAATTAACTACTCATTGTTTATACTTTGATGTCTAAAAAGACATCTCCAACTTCTTATGCTCCAAACTGAACTCATCTTCACCACACTGCTCTTCCTGTGACCTTACCCATCAGTACTAGTAATCAGTACGAGTAATCTAATGCATTATAACAAATTTATGGCTGTTGCTGGGAGGCCTCACTTCCATGCAACATGGAGCTTTCCCTAGGGACTGTTCCAGTGTCCTCACACCATGGAAAATGACTGCACCCAAGGGAGTGAGCCTAAAAGAAAGAGCAAAGAGGAAGGCACAAGGTTTTTTACAGCCTGGGATTAAAGTCATACATCATCTCTTCTATCTATTCCATAAAAACAAGTTACTAAGTCCAGCCCACACTCAAAGAAAAGGAAATTAAGTACCTCCTTTTAAACAGAAATATCAAGGAATCTGGAGACGCTATAAAATCATCATAACATCTCAGTTGATGGCGATTTCATTCTTCTAGACACTCAGGTTCCTGGAGTCATCTAGTCTCTTTTGTTTTACTTTCAGTCCTAATCTAATCTGTTAGGAAACCATGCTGGTTCTACTTTCAAGCAACCAAAGTCTAACCCTTTCTCTCTACTTCAACTGCTGCTACCATACTGCTTTGAAGGACAAGAATGTGTGATTTCTGAATTACTGAAATAATATTCTGTATCTACTTTTGCCCCTTCATAGTCAATTCTTCACACAGCAACCAGTGCAATTCTTTTAAAACTTGAGTCAGGACATGTCTCTGTAAACTGCCCAGCCCTCACCCTCAGTCCTGATTTCCCTTACCTAGCTCATTTTTTCAATAGCACTTTTCACCTACAATACTATGTAATTAACTGACTTTTGTCTTTGCTGTTTATTGCCTGCTTCTCCTTACTAAATACAAACTCCATTAGAGCAAGAATCTTGATCTGTTTTATTCACAATGTACTCCAAGTTCCCAGGAATTCAATGAATATATTGAAGTAATGAATACACATAACTTTAAAAAATAACTGAAATAATTTGAAACGTTTTTTCAATTAATTAACATGTATATGGTGAACATTTTTTCCTTATCACTTTTCATGGCTAGGAAGTAGATGACTATATGTTTAAATCACAATTTACCCAACTAATTTCCTTTCACTGGTTATTTAGTTACCAGCTTTTCTCTATTTCAAATACTGTAAATAAAATATCTTGATATATCATATATATAAATGTGTATGTATGAATAATATATATGTATGTATATGTACACATTTTTTTGTACTGAGAATTGAAACCAGAGGTTCTTTACCACTGGGTTACATCTCTAATCCTTTTTGAGACAGGGTATTGTTAAGTTTCTGAGGGTTTCACTAAAGTTGCTGAGGTTGGTCTTGACCTTGCAATCCTCTTGCCTCAGCCTCCTAAATTGTTGGGATTTACAGGCATGTGTCACCTTGCCCAGTTTTGATATAGGTATTTATATACCTATATCCTTGGGAAATATTCTAGAAGTAAAATTACTGGGGTAAAAGATATGTAAATTTTTAAGGATAAATATATTATTTGGTTTCTACCAACAATGCATAAAAATGTCCTTTTTTCACACTTTCACTAAGGTTATTAGTGAATTTAAACCTAGATTCACATCTGGGATCTGCCATTAAGGAGCTTAAAATTACAATATCTACAAAAGGAGAATAATAATAGAGCTTGCTTCAGGAAATTTGTGAGGATTAAAGAAGACAATACACAAGTAAAACACTTTAGCACACTGCTTATATGCAGTAAACAATAAAATGTTAAGTTTATTGTTTCTGCCACTCTTATGACTTGAAAGAAATCAGCTGCAAAGTGTTCTGCACATTACAGGAACATCGGCCTACTGGTTACTTAAAGTACGTTTAATAGAACCTCTTTCTTCAAGATTACATTTAATCATTCAGCATGGAATTCGAAATAATCCAAAATAAATGAAACATAACTGGAAGGACATTTTCCCACCCCATCCCTACTTTTGTTTTCTTTTAGACAACAATCATTCCTAGTGCCCAGAAGAGAACCGATCAGAGGAAGGCAGGTAAACAAACTTTGCCCAGTATCAGCTCCAAGTCTCTTCAGTTCATTTTGGTCAGCAATTCCCATCCGAACTCCTGGGGCAGCACAGAGTAAACCAAGGATCCACCTTTAGACTTAAAATGAGCTGCGGCGTTTGAAAGGCAGAACAATGACAACTTCCTTGAAGCATCACTAGGAAAACCCAGGAAAGTCACAGCGCAGGCTCCCGCCTGCCTCTGACGTGTCCAGAGTACCTCCCCCGCCCTACACACACACACACACACACACACACACACACACACACACACACACACGGCCCTTTGCAGGCCCTGGCTATTCTCCTGACCAAGCTTTCTGGCCAGACAACCGGTCGCCGGGCGGGTGCTGCCCCTGGGGTGGTCAGTAATCAGTCGTCCCGAACGTGGTGGGGAAGTATGCTTTGCTGGGTTTAAATTCAAACCCGTGCCAGGCCCGCAACTCAATAGCGTTCACACACACACACACACACACACACACACACACAACTGTCGCACGCTGGCCCACAATTTCGCTGTCCGGTGAAAAGCAACTCGAACCCGATGCCCCCTGCTGCGGGCGTAGGACCCGCGCACCGGCCGGGGAAGCCAGGGCGCATCCAGCTGACGCGCGGCCCCGCGCCCACCTCGGCCCGCGCCCTGCCCACACGGAACACCCACCTAGTTCCTCGCGCCCCGCCGCTTCGGCCGCCGCCGGCGCCGCCGCTTCCATCTCTCCGGGGTCTCCAGGACGCCGCCGGCCGGGTGCCCGCTCTCCCGCCGCTGCGTGGCCGGCGTCAGGCCCAGGAGCCCAGCCCCGCGGGACCCGCGCCCGGAGCCCGCCTCGCCGCCCGGCGCGCCCCACCCGCGCGCGAGGAGCATGCGCAGTGGCGCGGCCGGGCCCTGCCGGGAGCAGAGCGCAGCGGCCCCCTCCACTCCGGCGGCGGGTGCTGCCGGGCAGGAGCGGGAGGGGCTGAAGATCCGAGGACTGGAGCCACGCCCGGCTGGGGAGCAAGCTTGGAGAACCGCTGGATATCCCTAAAGGACGCACGTTTTTGGAGATAAAAGGGGTGGGGTGGGGTGCTTAGAGTTTGAAGATACTCAGGCCCCTAGCTCCTGGGGATATTTGAAGATGACCCGGAAATATGGGGTGCCCATCAGTTTGCAAGTTGTTAACATTCTGTTAAGTCACCTAGAAGAATGTAAAGAAATTAGTCCTCTCTCCGTGTTGGACTACCTCTTTGATTATCCGTTTTACTATGCCCCTATTTAGAGATACAGTGTACGCCCAAGTAGGATTTAATTTAGTCACATACTGTTTCACTTTAAGGATGTCTCAATGTCCTTCAATATATTTGACGTTAACCATGGTGCTGAAAGAAATTAAGGTTAATTATACTAATACGGTGTGGAAAATTCTGAAACTCTATATATACATTCTTTTTTACATAAACACAAGCAAAAATTAGTACAATGAAATCTTAGGAATGAAAAGTAACTTCGAAACTGAAAAATACCTTCTTTTTCATTTTTGAATTTGTGTATAATCCTGGAGAAGTCACTTTAACAAAAAAAAAGTAGACACTATGCTTTTTATTATACAAATACATTCAGTTTTTTAAATGTTTTTATGAATGCATTGTAGTTATACATAATAGTGGGGTTTGTTTGGACATAATCACACACAGATGGAATTTAATTTGCTTCATATCAATCCCAAGTACTTCCTCTTTTCCTCCCATCCCTCTCCTTGCCCTGTTCCTTCTTCCTCTATTCTACTGGTATTCCTTCTTTTGATGTGTTTTTTTAAATTGGTGCTTTAGAGATATACATAAAGGTGAAATTCATAAAGGTGAAATATAGATCAATAGCAAAAATAGACCACTTTTATTCTGTAGTTACTCCCTTTTCTCATTTCCCCTCTTCAATCCCCTTCTCCCACTCCACTAATCTTCCTTCTATTTTCACACATTTTTATTTAATTCTGAGACAACCCTTTGAGAAATCCTAATATTTATATCCGTTTTACAGATAAGGGAACCATATAAGGCACACAGAGATAAGTAACTCATCCAAGGACATTAAGTAATAAATGACAGAGATGGAATTCTGTCTGCCCCTAGATCTGGGACTCTGAACCAATATGCAAAACTGGCCTCTCAAGTGAGTACCAGTAAATATTTGGTGAATCAACAAATGCAGCATGCTTTTCATTTGAAAGGAAAATATTTAAGTCAAATTGCTTTTTTTTTTTCATTGTATAGTTCTTTAGACTCAGGAAACCAGAAAGCACCCCTGTTAATTTGTTTTGTCTCTTTCATTCAGTAGGGTGGTTTTAGGAGTTCTGTGTGTGTGTGTGTGTGTGTGTGTGTGTGTGTGTGTGTTAGTGGGGTTGGGGCAGGCATCTGATTTCTAGGACTACTGATAATAATTACACTGTAAAAGTGTTAAATATTTAAACATTCCAGATCTAAAAGGTACACAGTTATGTCATATCTACATCTTTACTCCTATTGCACCCAATATAGGCTTTCACTAACTGTTGATAATGATGCTTTGTCAAAATGCTTTTTTTCCCTGAGATAAACACCAATCATTCACACACACACACTGGCAAATCCCAAAGGGAGATTGGTTATTCTTCACCAATATCAAAGACATAGAAAAGATAGGGAAAGAAGAAAACTATCCTAGAGCCTAACTGAAGCAATGATCCTGCCCTCCAGTTGGTTGGATCACCTGGTTAGAGATCTGCAATAAAAAGTTGGGTATCAGAAGTGATTGTCTGCAGTTAATTGTCCATTAAGCATACATTGTAATGAGAACCCTTAAGACTCTCAAAGAAGGACATAATCATTTGCAGGTTAAAAGGGATCAAAAGCCATTTTTCCCTAATCTCAGCACCAGGGAAAGCAGATCTGGCCTGGTTGTACCAGAGGCCGGGACTTCTTTAGAGAGACTTGAATTGAGGCAGGCAGGCTCAATGTCTTTATAGTGATATGGATATAAACGAAGTAATAGAGATGATCAAAAGATTCCAGAGAACTATGTTTTTCAAATATCATTACTTGAGAACATATTTACTATGACTTCTATGCTAGGTTTTACAAATTAAAGGAGGGTACAACAGTCCCCTTCATCTGAGGGGAATATGTTTAAGAACCTCAGTGAATGCCTGAAACTGCAGATAGTGCGGAATCCTATGTATACTGTTCTTTTTTTTACACATACATACCTAAGACAAATTTTAATTTATAAATTAGGTATATGAGACTATCAGCAGTAACTAATAATAAAATAGAATAATTATAATAATATAATAAGATTATGTAAATATACTTTTTCTCTCCCCCTGCCCAATGTCTTCTTGTACTGCACTCACCCTTCTTGTGGTGATAATGTGAGATGTTAAAGTACCAACAGGATGAGGTGATGTGAGGTGAATGACCTAGGCATCATGTCAGAGCATTAGGCTACTACCTGAGGGCTATTTAAACATAAGCATATAATACTACAACAGTAGATATTATGACCAAGGTGGCTACTAAGTGACTAATATGCAGGTAGTGTATACAGTGTAGATGCACTAGACATAGGGACAATTTATGTCCCAGACAGGAAGGGGTGAGACAGCCAAGGTTTCATCAAGCTATTCAGAACATGGCATGTAATTTAAAACTTGTGAATTTCTCATTTTTTGAATTTTCAATTTAATATTTTCAGACCACAGCTGACCAGGACATAATTAACCCTAGAAATCAAAATCCCAGGTAAGGGAGAACTACTATACAACTGTACACATACCAATTGATTACACCTTACCAAGTACTACTGTTACAGTTTAAAATGTAGGATTGTTACTGTTTTAATCTATATGAAATTGAAGGCACACAATTTCATTAACCCTGGTAAGTAAGGGTAACCTCCCTAAAACTGTTGTCCCTTAAGCCATTATGTAGTTAGTTGGTAGGAGAAAGGAACCCTAGTGTTTCTGATAATTCTAAACCATCGTGGTTATAGTAGCTCCTCTCTATTCTTACTCAAAGATACACTAAAAATTTTTCAGGGAGATTAGAGTGTATATGGGCATGGAGAGTGGGGAAGAAATATTACAGTAAAAGGGAATACTGTACAGGGTAAAGCTCTTTCAGAATAGAGACATTACAAAGAATCTGATTATTTGAACCCTGGTAATTCCCTTCTTTCTTTTCCTGACTTTAACTTCCTAGATCCTCTTAATTAGTTCCTTCTTTGCAACCATGGTACCTTGTTCATATTTCTGCAATAACACTTCTTTCTTTGTGCTATAATTACTTTCCTGTCTGGGGTCTTATGCCATATTGTGAGCTATTACAGGAAAGGGGCTTTATCTTATTTGTCTTTGTCTCCATAGGGCTTAGCACAGAGCCCTATACATATTAATTACTCAATAAATAGATGATGAAATTGTTGAGCATAACCTCAGAGATACACAAAAGGAAGCATTGTAGGAGCATTTGATTTATTCAGTCATATAAGGGAGCATCTTCCCTATCCCAGGTACTGTGCTAGATTTAGGAGCTCTAATGGTAAACATTGGTATTAGGTTCATCTGTCATTAAACTCATAATACAGTGCAGAAGTATGCAAAAGAAAAGAAACAAAATACTGAATATGTAATTATTATTTGTTGATGAAAATAGCAGGGTGCTACTAGGGAATCTTCATTAGCTTGGGTGGCAGGACAGTCATCTCAGAGGACATTCATATAAGTGACATATCAATGAGATGAGAAGGAGTTGGCCCAGCATGTGTAAGAAGAGTATTTCAGACAGTGGGAATAGTCTGTCCCATTTTACAGATGAAGAAATGGTTCTGTTATGGATATATTTATTTGAGACACTTGAACATCTTGATAGATTTGTCTATTAAACAGTAACTGGATCTCTACTAAAGTTTTCTCATCCTTAATATTACCAACCTTACAGGTTGTTGTGATAATCTAATGAGACAAAGTATGTAAAGCATTAGCACATTGCCCAATTCATAGAAAGCATCAAATAAACTGGACGTATTAATTAGGGAATTTTTATTACTCCAATGGAGAGGTCAAATTAGCTTAAGTCAAAAGGAAATTTACTGAGACTGTTGAGATTCTCCAGGGCAGAGATGAGTCTGGGCTTAGGAGCAACTGATTCTGATGCCTCTAAGCCTATGTCTCATTTCCACTAATTGCTGTTCTCTGTACATCTGCTTATGCATCTGTGCAGGTTTTCACTGCAGATCCTCTGCTTCTCAGGCTCACCTGGTAAAAAATGTTTCCTAAAAGCTCTCAATGTCTGTATTTTATAGCTTAGGTGTCCAGAAAAGTACTAGTGCTCTTTTTCTCAGTTACAGTTTTAGAATTTCCTAAGGAAGAATTGTGATAAAGTCATCTTGGATCAGATTCCCACTCCTCATCTAATTGAGGGGTGGACAAAATCATATGTTATGTATGTTCTCATGGAACTATGGATGACAGTGTGGAGAAGAGAGGCTGAGCAGACCAAAACCTAGGTGTCCACTCTATTTTGAGTCTCCTCTGTGTAAAATATTATTCATTTTGTATCACAAGGCTCTTTTACCCTCTTAAGTTTTCAGTGGAAACAGAGACTCACCATCTTCTAATTAACATCTACTTCAGTGACTTCCCTGTTCAGTTAATGAACCTAGAAAATGTGCTGACCAAAACTGCTCTCTTGGAATGTTTTTTTGTTGGGGTGATTGTTACTTATAACCTTACTTTTATTACCAATAGCTTTGTTTTATTTAACTCGTTATGACTAAGTTAGCAAATGAAAAAAAAACTGAAAACTAAGTGCAGAGAGAAAAAAATTAATGATGCAGATATCCCTCTGCACTGAGCCAAGCCCTTTCCAATATATTTCTTAAAATATGTTGCATCTACAAAATGCCTTGCTGCCATATTCTGAGAAACAGTAAATATGTCTCTATCATAAATTGATTTGTCTCTATATTAAATTTATGTAATTATATAATTTTGAATATAAGCTATAAGACAACATTTTCACAATATAAAAAAATAATTGTTAGGATAGTTGAGAAACTGTTGCATTTATAAAGCAAGAATAGGATGCTATAGAAAAAAAGGACAATTAGGGAATGAAAAGTGAATAAAAACACAAGAAAAAATAAAAGAGAAAAAGAAAACCAAATGAACCTCCAGCAGATTAAATGTCTTAATTTTGAAAGATAAAAGATAAGAGAAGGAAAAAATCCCGGTGATAATACAATAGAATTTCTCAAAATTGAAAGACATGTTTCCAGATTGGAAGAATCCATTAAATGCCCAATGAAACAAATGAGAACTGAGCTAAAACCCATGTGCTAGCATAAACTTTTGAGTTCTGAGAATATAGGGAAATCCTAAAAATTTCCCAAGTTGAAAAAGATAATGAAGAGGGGGTCATATTCAGCTGGAATCACATCTAACTTAAGTAGCATCATCAAAAGCTAGAGTATAATGAAGCATTGAATTTCAACTTCTGAAGGAAAACACATCCAACTTAGCATTCTGCACCTAACCAAACTATCAATCGTGTGAGAGCAAAATAAACACATCTTAAAACATATACGAACTTGGCATGTACATTCTATGTACTCATACTTGGAAAGCACTGGAGGAATTCATCAAAATTACAAAATAAACCTAGGAAGGAGAAGACATGAGATCCAGAAAATCAGAAATTCAACACAGGAGAGAGGAAATCCTAAGAATATGCCTAAAGGAAGTTCCAGAATTACATTTCTGTAGTAGACCTAAAGAGCAACTAGTCCAAATTGGGGCAGGAAGACAGAAGGAAGGGACAAAAGAAACTGATTCATAATCTTTAAAGTGTATAAAATTGAACAGAGACATTTTTCTGAGTTTTTGGAGAGTGTGAGAAGACTTTGCCACAGATGTGAAGAAAGACAAGAAGATGGGGAGAAAAGGTAACTCCAGTTAACAAAATATTGATCAAATAAAAAAAGTACAGTACATCATTTGCTTTCTCAGTGAATAATACATACAAAATCATAATCAAACAAGATAGGAATTTAATGGAGAATGTATTACAACTCTGAAAATGTAGGTGAGTGGAAGAATTATTCTGCATGAAGGCTGATAAAAAAATCTATTTCTAAAAAAAATCTATTAAATTTTTCACTTTTCAAAATTGTGAGAAAATGGTGGTAAGTAAACCTGAAAATTAATAATGACTATTATTTAAAAGTATGAAGGTAAATGCCAAATTAATCTACTGAAAAAGTTCAAAGTGGTTGCCTATTAAGAAAGAAAATTATAGGAAGAGGGAGTACAATTGCTTGTTTTTCATTATAAATATCATGTGATTTTTAAGCTATGTGAATAATAAAAATAAACACTAAATTTGCAAAAGAAAAATCAACAATCTCAGTCAATTTCTAATTTTTTTGATAACTAAGAAACTCAATATGAGTTTTATTTAAACTCATACAGTTTCCTACTCTGTAGTTGTTCTCAAATTCTTTGTTTTTAATGTCAAATCATCTTTATGCCAGGGGACATAGGGATTTCAGATTCTCGATTTTTTAGTGATTGGGCAAAATGGTAAATAAAGTGAATTTTCTGAAAAGTCTTTGGAAATTTTATAGTTAAAAATCATGCATGAACTCACAGATGGTGTGACTCTACTTTGTGTACAACCAGTGAAACAATAGCTGTACTCCATTTGTGTTCAATGAATCAATAAGTAAATAAAAACAAAAATTAAAAAAAATAAAAATAAATCAAAGGGAACCTTCTAATTAAAGGCTACTGACCCATAAGAAATACAATACTAATCGGCCCAACTATTACTACTTCTCTCTTTTAAATTGTTCACATGTAAAATTTTGTCACCAAACGCAAATTATAAGTCATTGTTTCTTTGAGTTGGGAAAAGGGAAATTTTCCATACAATGTGAAATTTTTTGAAATAATTTAAATAAAATGCTAGTCATTTCACTAATTGACCTAAGGAGGGTTTCCTAAAAAAAAAGCATGACACTCTAAAGAAAGAGGAAGTCCAAGATAAAGAACTGGTTAACAGTTGGATTTGCATTTCCCCCAGATCTACCCCATGTAGGGTCTTTTCACACAACCTTTGCAATGGTATTCAACTTATAATTGCAACCTGTACAACTGAGCATATAAGGCAACATTATTGGGAAAATCCTCTGGTCAATAAACAGACTGAAACATATTTCCGAAATGTTCAAAAAGCTTGCATTTATCAAATTTTGAATAATTCTGAAGAGCTCTTCTCCAAAAGGTGGAGCTAGAATTCAGTCTAATATGTGTACTATTGTCTTTGTTGTAATAGTTATGACTACTATCTTTGAGTCAGGCAACATACTAGGTAACTTGTAACCTGCTCCCCTGTCCTTTGTCCACCCCTCCGGGTTCACTTTTCCTCCTTTTCTCTCTTTCTAAGTGCCCTGGAAGGCTGTCCTGAACAGAATGCCTCAGTGGGCTCCCTGAAGCTCATTAGGTTTGACCATTGGAAGTAGTGGAAGGAGATCAGGGAGCAGAGGTAAAATGGGTGAGGAGTTCATTCCCCTGACCCTGCTTATGGAGTACTACAGATTGGTTGCATCCCATGGACACAGCCTTTGTCAGGTACCCTCTCCATCCTCTTGTCTCTTCAGATCTAGAGATAATAACACTCTTCCTCCCCATTGCCTGCCTAAGGTATATGTCATCCCTGTTGAATTTCCTAAAAACCTGATACCTTAGTCAATTTTGGCTCCTGTAACAAGTGACAGAGTATGGGTTGCTTATAAACAATAGAAATTTATTTATTTCCCACCATTCTGGAGCCTGGAAGTCTGAGATCAGGGTTCCAGCAGACTCCATGTCTGGTGAGGGTCTTCTAGCTTACAGACTGCCAATTCCTCATTGTATCCTCAGGTGGTGGAAAGAGAATGAGACAGCTCTCTGCAGTCCTTTTTTGTAAAGCCACTAATTTCATTCATGAGGGTGTCAATTCATGATCTAATCATCTTCTGAAGGTCCTACTTCCTAGTACTGCACTGGGGGTTGTGCTTCAGCATACAAATGGGAATGGGGACATTCAGTCCATTGCACCTGCCCATACTATTGTAAATAGTTCCCTTACTCAACTCCCTTCTATTTACAGTTTGTTTGTGTGTACCATCTGTTTCCTAGTGAAACCTACATGAATGTACATCCACAATCTTATTGGTTTCTCTTTTTAAAAAAACTTTAATTATTATCTCTGTTTTACAAATGAAAATGATATTAAGAGAAGCTAATACAATTTACTCAAAATCAAATAGTAGAGTCAATATTCTAACCCAGGTCTAAATACCCATTTTCCTTCTACTATAATCTCTAAAAACATTCATTCAGGCAATAGAAAATCACATCCCCATCCCAGAGAGTTCTCAAAATTTGAAATCCTGTTGACTTTCATTATCACCTCAGTAGCTTTGTTGGAGATGCCTATTTGTATAGGTAGGAGGACAGGAGTTACTGAAGTAGCCATTATCATGATTTTGGCCAAACACCTAGGCCTCTTACCTCCCCGACAAATTAAGCATTCTGGATAGTGTGGTATGTAGGTGCCAAGCAAGGATCTCCTCTCATGTGTCATGCTCTTCCCCTGTCCAGCAATCATCTCCAGTCTCTGCACCCCACCCCACAATTCTTCAGGTTGTTAAATTAGGGAGTGAATCTTCGGAATCTCCAATCTCCTCTCTTCTGTCTCCTTTTTCCTTCCCACTGACATGTCCTGGAAGGGCCTTACTAAAGACATACTATCCTAGGACTGGGCTGCCAGATTGTAACTCATTCTGGAATCTTTTTCTATAGAAGATTCCATTGTTCTACCATTTGGTAGTGAGCCTGAGAAAGAGGTTAAAAGCAAGGGGTAAAATCATGAGAGTGAGGTTAGTTTAGTTCATTTTAGTCCCTTAACTAGGTTCTTGCTCTCCACCTCTCCTTCTGTTAATCACACCTGCGATCAAAGTCATATCTTTAGGATAAAAATAATTATGCCATATGGTTTAGGTAATTTTATAAAAGGTAATAATAGTTATAAATAATCATAACAAGGAAATCTAAGTTTTACTGAGCTAGACCCCATGCTAAGTGCTTTTCAGCATTACTTCTTTTGTCTGGTACAACAACTCTATGTGGTAGATGTTGTACTTCTCTATTTTTTAATTGAAAAAAAAATCTGAGGCTTGGGTTTATTTGCATGACAACAGCAAGATAGCAGGATAGGACTTTCTAGTGCTCATCCCTTTCCAGAAACATCAACTTTAATGACTATGCATGCACAAAGATACCTTCCCAAGAGCAAATGGATTCAGATGGGACATTATAGCCCCTGGCTGGAGCATAAAAATTAAGAAAAGATGCAATGAAGAAGGTAAGAGGGACAATGTCACATTATCCTTACCTCCCCTCTCCCAAACCTACCAGCAGAGCATGGGGAGAGATATGCACTGTGTGGAGGAAGTAGAATGAGGTAAGCACCCAACTTTGCCTCTCATACCAGCAGTAGGCACAATCTAGTGAGCACCAGCATCAGGCTTTCCCACATCCCAGGTTCCAAGCCTATTTCCAGTGAGAGCTAGCCTCTGCAAAGTCAGGCTCAAGACCCACTCAGCACCAGAATGGCATCTGTGGAGCCAGACTTGATAGGCCATTGCCTAGAGGTAAGGACTCCAGGTCTCTCTCTTGTGGAGAGACTGTAGATCCACACACCCGCCACCAACACACACACACACAGACCCAAGCACAATGTCAGCCCACCTGAGAACTCCAGAAGCAAGCCTGACTACATATGCCTCCAGTCAGAACCTCTGGATGGGCTGACTGGTGAATGGCTTTCTCTGCCGAAGTTGATCTGTAAAGACTAAAAAATTTGGGTGTGGTGGTGTGTGCCCATAATCCCAACAACTCAGGAAACTGAAGCAGGAAGATCACAAGTTTGAGGCCAGCCTCAGAAACTTGGCAAGACCCCGTTGCAAAAAAAATTTTTTAAAGGGGGGCTGGGAATATAGTTGGGGTAAAGTGCCTCTGGGTTTCATACCCAATCCTGAAAAACAAATATAAAAATAAAGAACAAAAGAGGTGACTCCTTCTGCAAATGTGCAGGCACCAGCACAAAGTAACAGAATCATTAACCAGGGAACATAACATCACCAAAGAAATAAAGTAAATCACCAGTAGCTAACTCTAAAGAAGTGGAGATCTGTGACCTGAAAAATATGTCAAAATAATCACCTTAAAGAGTCTCAATCAGCTATACAATAACTAAATGATATCAGGTCATTAGGCTAAGTGAAAGAAGAAAGGCAGCGAAATACAAATGCTGTGTGATCTCATTAACATATGGAATCCAAAACAGCTGGACTCACAAACATTAGAGTGGTGAGTTCCAGAAGCCGGGGGTGGAGGAAATGATGAAATATTGGTCTAAGGGTAGGAAATTTCAACTATGCCTGATGACTGAGTTCTAATGTATAGCATGGTGACTACAGTTAATCATACTGTCTTGTTGTTATGGTTTACGTATGAGGTGTCCCCAAAAATCTCATGTGTGAGATAATGCAAGAACATTCACAGGTGAAATGATTGGATTATAATAGTTGTGACCTAATCAGTGGATTAATCCAACTGAATGGATTCGTTATGCAGTAACTGTAGTCAGGAAGAGTATGGCTAGAGAAAGTAGGTCACTGGGAGGGTGTGCCTTTGAAATTTATATTTTGCCCTTTGTGAGTGGAGCTCTCTCTGCTTCCTGATGCCACATTCTGAGCTGTTTTCTTCTGCCATGCCCTTCCATGTTCTGCCTCACATAGGCCCAGGACCATGAAGTTGATCATCAGTGGAGTAAGACCTCTGAAACCATGAGCCAAAATAAATGTTTCCTCCTCTACATTATTCTTATAGAGTGTTTTGGTCATGGCAATTAAAACACTTGACTAAAACAATCATGTACCTGAAATTTCTGAAAGTAGATCTTAAATGTTCACAACAAGAACATGGATAACAATGAAAGGTGACAGGTAACTTAGCTTGATTATGGTAAACTTTTCACAATGTACACATATATTTAAATATACTGCACACTGCAAATAGATTCAATTTTTGCCAGTTATATTTCAGTGAAATAGAGGCGGGAGAAATGAGGCTTAGACAAGACTAAGCAATTTTCCTGAAGTCCAACAACTGAAAGCAAGTCCACTTGCAACACTAGAACATGTGCCCTTTACCACCCTGCCTCAGGCTACGCGAGGTCCTGAGCTCCTGAGCTGGCAGGTGAAGGTCAACCACACTACCAGCCACTGTTCAGTGCATGATGTAGTCATTGCCGTATTGGTCATTTCTTTCTACAATTCTCATATAACTAATGAACAATCAGAAAGATCACTGTGAAATAAGGTCACTGAGCTTCACTCTTGGGGCTTAACTCTGACGTAAATGTCACTACTAACATATTAAACATTGTTCTCTGAAAATATTGCTCCTTGAAGGGAAAGAGAAAAAACTGACTTGTGACAAGTGCTGAAAAGCACACACTTGTTATTTAAAAGCACACATGCTATTTATTCCTTAACATAAATGGCAAAAGGCTTTAGAGCTCATATTTAATAAATTCCAAGTGTGCCTCCAAAGACTTAGATGAGGACGACTGCTTTGCCTTTTTCCACTTTAAGCATTATGTATTGGTTAAATATTAACCTACAAGAAAATCATTTTACTTGTGTTGTCTTCAAGTGAAACTGTTGTCATGCAGAGTACAAAAGACTGGGTTTTCTCTAGATACTAA
Organism: Glaucomys volans; assembly: GCA_020662805.1. Taxonomy (NCBI): domain Eukaryota; kingdom Metazoa; phylum Chordata; class Mammalia; order Rodentia; family Sciuridae; genus Glaucomys; species Glaucomys volans. Next base: position 162,965 of record JAJEJO010002057.1, read on the forward strand.
GAACTCATGATCCTCACATGTAAATTTAACTTGGTAAGTCCTCTCTTGTTTGGGGGTTTTTAACATCAAGGACTGGCTTGGGATTTAATATGGTAGGCTGTACCTGTCGGCTTTCGTGTAGTCCTCTTTTATCAGAGTTCAAAGGGAGTGTGTGAAAGATTCACAGTAAGTAGGTCACTGGAGACCACGTTAAGCATGAGGAATCCCAGCACTTGTGCTATCTGAAACACTGTCCGTGGTGATCTGAGGAGCTTGCTCACAACTTAATAACGCTGTGGAGAATAGCAGCCACTTTGGAAGGAATAGAACCTTGCCTCATTATGGAATCTGGCTAAGAGATGCAGATCCTGGTGGACTTGATTAGAGAAAATAAACACCAACACACCGCCTGCTTTTTGGTAATAAGAAGAAGTGGTGCAGAAGTTGGGAAGCTTCCATTCAGGAGGAAGTTCCAGCTAGAGAGTCATATGCCAGCTCATGCTGTTAAACGTTTTCGAAACTTGGAAAGAAGCCCTTAGAAAGGGTGCCATTTAAAAAGAAAATGTCACTAACCTGTTTCCCTAAAGGCCAGGCTAGTGACCAATCACGTTATGCTTTATTTAAGTGGTGCTGCTCCATCAATTCTGTTTTTATTCATAATAACACACCATTGTTCATTGTCTGATGAATCCACACCTACTCACCATCACAAGGCAGTACTTAAAAGGAAAACCTAGCTTTTCTCAGCAGACCCAGAGCACAACTTGCTCCTTGAACTGAGAAGCCCAGTCTCACATTAGGTTGCAGTGCAGTATTTATTGAATTGATCCTGTAGGTTTGTTAGTCATTTCAGAGTGAATATAGCATATCTAGAGTGTCTTTGTACTTTTTTTCAGGATTCAGACCTTCACCTTTGGCACTTGATTTGGAGTTAAAATAAGGGACTGTCACTAATTCCATTCCCAATGGAGTGATCTATGCTGATAACTAAGGTCCCAGTTTGCCTGGGACAGTCTCAATGTCCTCTGTTGCTCTGAGCATTCAGTTTAAACAAAAAGTGATACAATCACCCTTCTCATAGCACTGTTTACTATCCAACATGGAAGCATGTGTCAGAGAGCCACCATTGTCCCTATCCAAGTAAAGCAAATCTACATTTCTGGTGTTTTTCATAAGGATATAATGTCATGGGCCCAAAACCCCGCCTCTCCTTAAGGAATATAGACTTGAGGAAGGCCCAAAATTCTTTGAAACCCATCCTCCTTTTAAAACTACTTGAACAGTCACTTGGATGACAATAACAGCAAATTTTCCAGGCATTATGACTCCTATGGTGGTATATTATATGTTTCAAAGGGCACTGCAAACATCAGTCACAAATTCTGCCCTGCACAACTCCTCTAGTCCTGAATACTCAGAGGAAAATTTGAGTACCTGGTAATGCCACCCTGTGAACAGCCTCCTTTTTACAATGCTCAGAAATGACTGGAGAGGCGCACTAAGAAAATATCAGACATAAATGTTATATTAAGCAAACAGTGGGAGCAAAGAGTACAAGATAGGTCAGAAGGGCCCCATGCTACACAGCTGTTCCAAGGGCAAATAGACCACAGCATCTTGGTAGACAGTGTGTACTCAACAAATGTTAATGTCTCCTTTGCCCTGGCTCTAACTGAAAATTCTCTTGCCACATAAATGTACTTTTAATTTAAAGGTCTCTGAGTCAGGCTTCTGTCCTGCTCAGCTGTGAGACAAAACATGCTGGGTAAGAAGGCTGGAAATGCCTCTGAACATCTGGTTCTGGCTGGGTCACAGTGCTCATAAATCACTTAGAATTCAATTTCAAGGACTAAAAATTTGTTGAGCATCTGCTGGGTTTGAGGATATCATTCCTGACCAAGATAGAGCTCACCAACAAAACCGCACTTTATTTTCACCAAGAAAGATAAGTCATGTACAAAAATAATTATAAAGAAAAGCAGAACTGACAATTATCTTAACAGGAGAGAAACAAAGTGCAAAGGAAACAAATCGAAAAGAAGTTCATTCTTTGGGAATGGTAAGGACTTCATGGAGGCAGAAGGCATTATTTATTATCATCACAATAACAACATTAACAAGTATTTTGGGATGCTTATTATGACTCAAGTGCTACTCTAGATAACTGAAATGGGTTTATCTGAATTCATCTCATTTAAGCTTGATACTGTGAAAAGCCACAATTGAGAAGTAAAGAAATGGAGAAAAATGACATTCCAGATGTTGAGAACAATTTAATGAAAGGCACGATGTCAGAGGCATCCAGGAAACAGCACTTACTGTAATCATTTTTGGACAGAATTTGAGATGTATAAGGAATAAGGGAGATAAGGCTTGAAGAATGAGTGGGTGCCTTAAATACCACAGTGGGAAATGTGGGGTTTGCTCAGTAGACATTGAGGTTCTACTAAAACAATGACTCTTGACCATGGGTCTATGTTGGAATCCCTCTGTGGGCTTTTTCAAAGTATATATGTCCATGCCTCACTCTCAGAAACTGATTCAGGAAATCACACAAGCAGGCCAGAAATCTGCACCTTTTCAAAACTCCTGAGAAATTTCGATGGACAACCCAACTGATAACCACCAAATTAAAGGCTTCTCTTCTGGGAACTGTCATGGTTGGTGCTGCATTTTAGGAAGACTTAATGTGGAGGATGATTGGGTGGGGTACAGCCAGACTGCAGGGCACTGGGTTAGTAGACCCTGCAACACCAAGTGAAGGGAAAAGCTTGAGGGGAGATGGCCATGCCATGTTCTGCTGAGGTGAGTGTGTGACAAGGTCAGAATCTGCAGGGCTTGTGCTTTGACCAGACGGGAAGAGAGAATAAGATAACTAAAAAGCTTCAGTGCCCACATTGGAAAGATGGTACTGTTCCTGATAAAGACAGAAAAGATCAAATTATTTTGTCATATCATATGCATGTATGAATATGTAACAGTAAAATGTACCATTATTTATAATTATAATGCATCAATAAAAATATGGAAAAAAGAAAATAAAATTATTTGAATGATCAAAAAGAAAGAAAAAGATCATGTTTGAAAGCTAAAGTCATGAATCAGGTCTTAAACATCCTAAGATGGCACGAGGTGGCCTCACATGGAGATGGAACTCTCTAGACTTCAACCATCTTTATATTGGACTCTGTCTATGTGGAGTCTTCTGAATTACAGTGATGGGGTATCTGACTCATTCAGATTTTGTTTTGCTGAGTTGAATAATAAGAAAGTGAAAGGATTCCCAGGAATAAAATGTTGGAAACTTTCCCATTCAGGGGTTGGGGAAGAAGAGGATCAAGAGTGAAGCCCAGGAAGATGCTTCAGGACAAGGAACCTCAAGTAAGCAAAGGCAGCACGGACATGCAAAAAAAGATTTTCAGCAGGGAAGGGTATTCCTTGGCATCCATTGCTTTGGATTGTTAAAGAGGGTAGGAGCATAAATTGGCTAAGTATTTTGGTTGTAAAAGATAGAAGCTGCTTCTGGCTAGTTTAAACATCAAACAAGTAATTTCAGGCCAGGGCTTGAGGAAGAATTCTTGGAAAGTTCACAGAGAGAAGGAGTGAGATGAAAATCACAGCTCAGCGAGGGTAGGAACCAAGGCAGGTTTAGGGGCCTCCTAGAATTCACCAGACCCTTCTCTCTAGGTGGTACAGCCATCAGCCACAGCTCTAATCCTATAACTCTGTGCCTCTTCAAGCTCCAAATTCAAGGAGAGGGAAATTTGGTTGACCAACCTGAGTCTGCATCTCTTGCCCTGGATCAATCAACACTGGCCAAGGGAGCCATGCCAGCAAAGCTGAGTTGCAGTGAAAAGAGCTCACCAGAGGATAGCACTGCTCCGCTTTCCACTAAGTGATGGAATTTTGGAGAGCCAGATTGCAAGAAGCTGATAAGTGAGAGAGGGTGATAACCCATCATCATGATGCTTCTGTCCTATGATAATGAGAGGAAAAGGATGAACAGGGCTTGCGGGCAGGTTTTTATAGGAGAGGATTAAGAAACTAAGATATTAGAAATAAAGGAGGGAATTGATGGCACAGAGACCTAGATGATGGCCTGAATATTTCAGTCAACAACACACTGGATAGTAGGATTCTTAAGAGGTCCTGGGGAATTACCTCTATATATTCTATACAGAATAAGATGAATGTCAAAACAAGGGAGAGACAGGTTAGTTGATCTCTGTGTGTACCCAGGAGTGACAGTGAAATGGCCACAAAGAACTTGAAATTCTTGCACAGGGAGAATCTGCAAAAGCAACAGTCTGTGAATCAAAGTGGAGATATTTTTTTAAATCTCTATAAAGAGGAAAAAACAGCCTGTGAGCTTGCAAAACTTATCTGTAACAGAAATGAATGTATTACTTTAGCTAAGCAAAGAATGCATAGGTAAGAAAGTGATTTTGTGAGTTAGATTTTCTTTTCCAGTTCTGAGGATGGAACCCAAGGCCTCACACATGCTAGACAAGCACTCTGCCACTGATCTCCAGCCCCAGCCCCAGCCCTTAATTTTATGAATTAGTCAAGAGCAGAGAAAAAAGGAAAATCACTGAGAAGAATGTTAATTATGCCTATCTCAGCACTGTCCAAGAAAAGGAGGTATATAGCCAGGACTTCTGGTCCTGTGGTTGAGGAACATTCTTAACCTGGTGCTGGTAAGCAGTCACTTTTCATCTTAGAGCCTATACTCTGAAATGAAAACAAACTTCTACCTGATTAGGGTTAAGTTTCTTAAGGAAGACTGTGCTTGTTCAATAGATCTGTATTCTTGTCCCTATACAGTAATTTCTTCTGAGTGGCTGGATTGACTTGTTTCAAATTTGATTGGACTTTTTGTGGAGTTTGGCATGAATGATAAGGGCTCCATATTCTGATAGTAATTTCTCATGGAAAACTCATAAACTGATGGGCTGATTGGGGCAGACTCTGCTAATTGCCTACCCAATATCCTTGTTTAGTGATGCACCACCATGATTGACTCTCTTCTATTTATTCATGTTGTTACACTGTTAGGGACAGACAGATTTGAATGGTGGGAACATGAGGTGAAGAGAATAATTCTATAAAATGGGCCCACTGTGCTGACCCCTAACATGCTTTATTTTCCAAGAAGAAATTTACCTTCAGCCCTGTCTGGCCTAACTGGACAGGCTGTGTCACATTCCTCGCAAACTATTTGTTATCTGCAGGAGAAATGCAGGCCTGAATTAATGTTGATAAGAGGAACCCAAGTTCTCCTGAAGAGGGATACTTTTGTGACCCTTTTCATATACCAGATCCCAAAACCCAGAGATATAAGGCTAATTCCTCCTAACCATAAAATCTGTGAGAATTTATGGTTAAGAATCCAATTAGAACCAGTCAGCATGGGCCAAGGTGACCTAGAGTTGTCATGGCAGTGGGGACTTGAATGTCTGATGTCACCTTGCTATCAGTCAAAAGTCAAGTCAAGACGTGGACCAGGGCAGGAGTCTCTGAAACTTCTCTGGGATCTCCAATAAAACCGGAATATAGGAGAGACACGCAGTCCCTCTCCTCTCTGAGATGACCCACTTTGTCCCTTGAGAGTATCTCCTTTCCCTTTTCCTATCCCTTCAATAAACTCATTCCTGTTACTTTGAGCAACATGTCTGAAATCTTTCTGACTTAATCACAAGAATTGAGGTTTAAAGGGGGGATTTTCTCAGAAGACCCCAGCTCTGTAACAATACCATCAACATATAAAAATAAAACAATTAAAAACCACAAGTAAAAGATACACCGGTTTCTCTATCATTCTTGTAAGTTGATTAAATGTGTGGAACTAACACCTAGATGCAATTTCTCTCCGTGGTTGAATAAAATTAGGATTCTTGGCTTGTGTGGGTCCATTCAGATCATGATTCTCCCTCAGGAGGCCCATAAGGGATCATTAGTGCCCCATGGAGCAGACCTACCCTGGACATCATTGAATGTTCTCTACAATCACTGCTGTAGAAACTAGTGCTTATCTTTCTATACTACCCACTTAGGCCAAATAAAACAGTTGATGAAACAAATACAACCTCCACAATTTTCATTTCAAGTAACGGAATCCATTTCTTGACTTTTATTCACCTGAGCCTGTATCATAGAAAATTAGTTGATTGATTTTCAGAGTTACAAAACCTAAAAATAGCTAACATATAATAAGCTTTAACTATGTGCCATGGATAAGATGTGGCATTTGTGTATATTATCTCACTGAACCCCATAACCAGCTGTCCAATACCCAGTAAGAATAAGCTCCTGGTACCTCAGGCATGTCTGTAGCTTATGTCCCAAGTCCTTTGTGTTTACCCAGCTATGACCCTGTATTCCACTATGTTCCTGCTCTTTCCTTACCTCTCCTCTCACTCTGACCCTGTTGGTCATGACCCAGGGATTCTAGGTCTGACCCTGATCCTTCCATGTCCTCCTCAGCTATGGCTGCTCCCATTACCAAAGCAGCCTATGTGACGACCTGGTTGGATCCAGGCCAGGACACTGGTGGATAGCAACCGTCCAGGCTACAGCCAGAAAGCCAGCATCCCTCCAGACTTATCCCACGCCCTCTAGAGGGAAACTGAACACCTCATTTTTGCACCTCTCCCTGTCACTCTCACATCTAATGTGGGGTTCCTCCACACTCTTCTGGGGGTCAGGAACACCAGATTTGTGCTATCTGAAATATGTCCAGTACCCCAGCTTCTCTTTCATACCTTCCTCCCCATTGGAATAGCCAGTTTCCTAGTGCTTTTTCACCATTCAAGGAGTGAATCTGATATCACCATCTCAGTAGTGTTTTTCAAAACTGCTTTAGAAAGACATAGCTTCCTTCTAAATATGGTTTATGATGATGATGACGACGACGACGACGATGATAGTGGCATCTCTTCAGTCAGAATGCCTTTCGTGATTTTCTTTGAATGATAATTTTGTCTTCTGGAAAAGACAGATTCAGCCTGATCAGTTAAAAACAGGAAAGGAACCAATTGTCACCACAATCTAGGTGACTGATTTGTCCTGATTTAGCACTGAAAGTCCCTCATTCCAGGAAACTCCCCAATCCTAGGCAAACTGGGACAGTTGGTCAGCCTACCACCTTTAGAGAAAAGTCCACAGTGAACTTAAGATAGCCTTAGGATGACAACTTGTATTTACTCAAGTCTTTTCTAAGGAGAATTTCCACTCTCCGGTCCTATTATAAGTATCTCTACCTACACATACACACACAGCAAAGTCAGGAAGAAGCAAACATCTGATCACAATTGTTACCCAATAACATCCTTTAAGATTTAAATTCTGCTATAGGGTTTGAAATACTTTAACCACCCCCTCAGGTGCTGGAAACTTGGTCTCCAGAGTGGTGTTGTTGAAGTGGTGGAAGCTTTAAGAGGTGCCTAGTGTCCAGTGAAGGTAACTAGGTCATGGGAACAAGCACCTTTGTGGATGGATTAATGCTATTTCTTGGGAATGGGTCAGATCTTGTGGGACTGAATTAATTCTCTTGAGAGGGTTGTTTTAAAACGAGGTCACTTTAAAACAACCTAGAAGGAGAAATTGGCTGCAGCTTTGGTTCTGTAATGTGGTAGACACCTGTGCCCTTCCTTGCTGCGGGGGTGGGGGGTGTCTATAATCATTTCAACACCCTGAGAGGAACAGCACTAGGAAACACTGTATTTGTAGTGATCATATTGGTTTTTGAGGCTGGAACAAGACCTTTTAAAAATTGTGCCAGGCGAAAATGGATTTGGTCCTGGGTCAACCAGCAAATGTGCTCCGTCTTATAAATGCATATCAGGCCAGTTCCTGACGATGGGAGCAGCCGTTTGCCTACACTGACTGCCACTCTAACATGGTTGCTCCTTCTTGTGGATCCAGTTGATATTATGGGATCAGACTCCTAAGGACCTTACGAGTCTCAACTTCTCCTGTGAAGATTACTCATTCTTCAGTTGCTATGAAACTTAGAGACTGGGGCTTGAGCTCCTGAAAAGAATTGAGATACATACGTATATACATACATTCTCTCTCTCTCTCTCTCTCTCTCTCTCTCTCTCTCTCTCCATCTCTCTCTCTCAGATAAGGAGATACACTTCCTGTGCTTTTAAATTTTCATCAGAGAACATATATCATGTCTACAATAGTGCACTGAATTTCCCCAGGCTTCATCATCCTGTGGCACAAATAAGGCCATCTGAGAATAACAAGAATTCCAAATTTTAATGGCTCGCTTCCCATGTGCTATGAACTCCTTGCCCTGAGAATCATCAGAGAAGTCGCTGCACTCCCTGAGCTGCTCCCTCAGGATCAGCATCCCTACTGTACTGTAAAGCAGGTCCGCATGCTGAACAGCACTAGAAACTGGAAACTGCAGCCACCAGGGTTTCCTGTGGGGAACAGGTGTGGGAGGGAAAGCAGTTTTCATTGTATGCCTTGTTTTGCCTTTTGAAATTTCATCTCGTGTATTTTTACTTTGCTTTCAGATATTCAAATAAGTAAAAAGGAAAAAAGAGCTGTTCAGGTGGTTGTGCAGGAGCAGCTCGAATGTCCCCCTGGTTTCTGTGTTAAGCCTGTTAGAAAAAGAGAAAAAGGTAAGCCAAACCATCAGCTTGGGCATCCATGAGCTCTAGGACAGCCCTGCCGTTTTTATTTCTCAGTCCTTGTTCTGTTTAAGACTAAGGCAAACAATATTCAGAGCCAGGCCTAGGGACAGTTAAGTACCAATCACCACTTACAAATCTCATTTCCTTCTGATGGTAAAGCCTTTGTCCCAGGATGAGTCAGATGCATCCTGTCTGGCTTCTCAGCCCCAGCCCCTAAAGAAGACTTCAGCAGATCACCCAGAATGTCACTAGCCTTTCCTGAGACCAATGAGCCACCAACAGGGAACCCAACCAAGGAATTACATGAAACTAAGGGAAGAACATTATTGAAAGATACTAATTATAACTGCAAATTGTTCATAAAAGCTTTTCAAGGGCTCTTGACTAAAGACCATTAAAATGCTTAGCTCAACTCCTCCTCTCCCAGTAGGGCAGATGGGCCCTGAGAATTCATGCACCTAGTCAGTTTTACAGTTGCAGGAGTGAGGCTGGGAGAGGCTTAGCTCTTTAGTGGAGGAGGATTTGTGGTCTCTGTGAATCCTCGAAGAAGTAGCATGGTCCCTGCACATTTGTGACAGTGTCTGACACATGGAAAATGTTCAGTAAAAGTTAGCCCTTTTATTATTATTAATGCAGGTGTTTTTATACATTCAAGTGACTTAGAATGTTGAAAACTAAAACCCATTTTTAAAAATTGACGATTAATGATGACATTCCAATGCCATACATCCAGGTCTTAGCAATAATTACTGTCTCCAGAATGGCAGGATCCACAGCTTTCAGAAGACGGTCAAACACCATTCCTTGTGGACCGTGCCTGAAAGAATGTGATGGGCTTTGCTGCCACCTAGTGGCAAAATAGAGTATTATAAACTTCTCAATAAACTTGTGAACTAAGCAAATAGGTTTCTGTATTTGGCAATTGGCTTCCATTACATTCATTAATCACAACATCAAGCCTCTAACAACAGAGTCTATGTCTGTGTGGAATCACCTTTAAAAAATCCTGTTTTAGCTGCCTAGTCACAAACCCAAAGCTACAGAGATTCCTGGCCACTTCCTGTTCTCCATAACATGGCCAGAACCTAAAAGCACGGAACCTGGCATGTGACAAGCCTTTGGTAAACAACTTCTGCATGAGTTTTTGCCACAATAATTACAAACAGAAAACAATAACAAATACAAAACAACAGGAACAAAACAAAAACATAAGCTATCTAATCATATTTCCCCTTCTTCAGTATTTTTAATATATATACATACTTTATACTCAGAAAAATCTGAGATAGAGAATTTTTTTTTTCATTTTAAATATGAGGTTAATTGCTGAAAGGATAACACAGTGGGGAAGAGGAGGAGGAGCAGGAGAATCGTAGCTGTCTTATGACTACATTCTGACCTCTCCCAAATCAGGGCTCTTCTTACTCATCAGAAAAGAGATTATGAAGGAAGGCAATGGTTTGTTTTGCTTTGAGAGACAGAAGAGAACCCTATAAGGAAGTAAAGGGCAGCCAAGCTGAAGGGCAAAGCCATGTGGCTCACTCACCCCTTGATGGGAAGATTTATTCTGATCCCTGCTCAGGGTCACTCCTGCCACCATGTCCCAGATCCATTTCTGTCCTGTTTCCCTGGACTTCACTAATCTAAGCAGTCCCCTTTTCCAATTCTCTAACCTTCCCTTTCCACAGGAAAATCCTTTCCAACTCTAAAAACCAAACCCAAAATTCTGCCTCATGCAGCTGTCCCCATAGATTCTGTCATATTGCTCTCCTGCTCTTGAAAATAGACTTATCAGAAGGGTAGATTCTTATCACATTTCATTCCCCACAATGACTCCTTAATTTCCATATGACTTCCTTACCAGTCCCATCCCTCTCTCCCTGGAAGTTGCTCAGATTACCAAGGACCCCTCATCACATTCAGGAGACATTTAAGGGGCTGTCTGCTTTTTCCCTGAGGTCTCATTAGACCTCTCAGAGACACCTCGTACAGGCTGCTTCAAATCATGCCCATCACCTCTCCCAAACCTGCTCTGCCACAGGTTGCTCAAGGCAGAGAACTCAAAGTTATCAACAGAAAAATGTAACAGTGAATAAAGATAGTAAAAGATTCCCAGGCTGAAAGAGAGAATAACTTTATGTTATCTGGTTGGGGAAAGAGTCACATAAAGATTCTTAAAATTTGTTTTACTTTTTGCTTTGTAAAAGTTTCAAACCTAGAAGAGTTGCAAAATTTCTTCAATGAACTCTCATATATCCTTCAGGTGAACTGATATTCACCAATTGCTAATACTTCATCATTTTTGCCTCATCTCTCTCCATCTATGCCATTGTTATTACCAAACCACTTGAGAGCAAGTTGCAGACATTCATTCCTAAATATTTAAGCATTTATCTCTTGAGGTCAGGGACACTCACTTACACAGGGAAATGATCATTCAGAGAATTTAATGAAGACATAATGTAATTATTATTGTAAATAATAATGGTACAGTAAAGGAATATGCAGACTATAACCAAATTTTACCACTTATTCCAATGATGTCCTCTCTAGCAATATGGGACTTTTCTCATCCAGTAACTAATAGAGAATCATATCTTTTCATTTAGTTGTTTTTTAATGTCTTTATTCTGGCATGGTTCCCAGTCTTTGTCTCTTCTGACACTAATGTTTTTGAAAAATGGAGACCATTTGCTTTGTGGTTGGTCTTTCAATTTGGATCTGACTGTTAGTCTCATAATAAAATTCAAATTATACATTTTTGGTAGAAATATTATATAAGTGATATAAAATCCTTCTCAGCATATTTTATCAGGAAATACAGGATACTAGTTTGTCCCGTTGTGTTGCCCACCATAAAAGTGCTATTTCAGAGCAAGCAGTCATGAAATTCATTTGGAGGAATAAGAAACCCAGAATAGCTAAAGCAATACTTAGCAAGAACCAAGCCAGAGGTATTACAATACCAGACCTTCAACTATAATACAAAGCAATAGTAGCAAAAACGGCTTGGTAATGGCACCAAAATAGGCAGGTAGACCAATGGTACAGAATAGAGGACACAGACAAACCCACATAAATACAGGTATCTCATACTTGACAAAGGAGCCAAAAACATACAATGGAGAAAAGACAGCCTATTCAACAAATGGCGTGGGGAAAACTGGAAATCCATATGCAGCAAAATGAAACTAAACCCCTATCTCTCACCCTGCACAAAACTCAACTCAGAATGGATCAAGGACCTAGGAATTAGACCAGAGACCTTGCATCTAATAGAAGAAAAACTAGGTCCAAATCTCCATTATGTTGGTCTAGGACCAGACTTCCTTAACATGACTCCCAAAGCACAAGAAATAAAAGCAGGAATCAATAATTGGGATAGATTCAAACTAAAAAGCTTTTTCTCAGCAAAGGAAACAATCAGCAATGTGAAGAGAGAGAGCCTACAGAGTGGGAGAAAATCTTTGCCACACACACTTCAGATAGAGCACTAATTTCCAGAATCTACAAAGTGCTCAAAAATCTTTATACCAAGAATACTAATAACCCCATCAATAAATGGACCAAGGAAATGAAGAGACACTTTACAGAAGAAGATCTACAAGCAATCATCAGATTTATGAAAAAATGTTCAACATCCCTAGTAATAAAAGAAATGCAAATCAAAACCACCTTAAGATTTCATCTCACCCCAATTAGAATGTCAATTATCAAGAATACAAACAAAAATAGGTGTTGGAGAGGATGTGGGGGAAAGATACACTCATACATTGCTGGTGGGGTTGCAAATTAGTGCAGCCACTCTGGAAAGCAGTGTGGAGATTCCTTAGAAAACTTGGAATGGATCCACCATTTGACCCAGCTATCCCACTCCTATACCCAAAGGACTTAAAATCAGATTACTACAGTGATGCAGTCACATCAATGTTCATAGCTGCTCAATGCACAATAGCTAGATTGTGGAACTAACCTAGATGTCCTTCAATAGATGAATGGATAAAGAAACTTGGTATATATACATAATGGAATATTACTCAGTCATAAAGAAGAATAAAATTATGGCATTTGCAGGTAAATGGATGAAGTTGGAGACTGTCATGTTAAGTGAGATTAGCCAATCCCAAAAAACCAAAGACTGAAGATCTCTCTGATAAGTGAATAATGATGCATACTGTGGGGTGGAAGAGAGGCAAGAATGGAGGAAGGATGGGATGCATAGAGGGAAAAGAGGGGTGGGATCAGGGTGGGAGGGTAAGAATAGTAACAGAATCAGACAACCATCATTACCCTATGTACATGTATGATTACACAAATGGTGTGACTCTGCTTTGTGTACAACCAGAGAAACAAGAGCTGTACTCCATTTGTGTACAATGAATCAAAATAAATTAATTTTTAAAAGTGCTATTTCTTCTTCTAATTAATATATAATCATTAAGGAGAAACTTTTGAACTGTGTAAATATACTCACCCCAATAAATTTTCACCCACTGTTTTTAGCATTCCTTGTTGACCCCTACCCAAACCACTTATTATTAGGATCATTGCAAAACAGTGATGTGTTTTTCTTCTACATTTATTTTAATTGGTATTCTGTTATCAAGAAATGTTTCATGACATTTTTGTTTGTTTTACCTTATTTAATTTATTTATTTTTTATTTTGATTCATTGAACACAAATGGATTACAACTATCGTTTTTCTGGTTGTACGCAAAGTAGAACCATATATTTGTGTATTCATACCTGTACATAGGGTAATGATATTTGTCTCATTCTATTATCTTTCCCTCCCTGCCCCCTCCCCACCCTTCATTTCCATCTACACAATCCATCCTTCCTCCATTCTTCCCTTACCTCCCCACCCCCGTTCTGTATCATCATCCACTTATCAGAGAAATCATTCGGCCTTTGGTTTTTTCGGATTGGTTTATTTCATTTAACATGATATTCTCCAACTCCATCCATTTACCTGCAAAAGTCATTATTTCAATATTCTTTATGGCTGAGTAATATTCCATTGTGTACATATACCACAGTTTCTTTTCCATTCATCTGTTGAAGGGCATCTAGGTTGGTTCCACAATCTAGCTATTGTGGATTGGGCTGCTATAAACATTGATGTGGCTGCATCACTGTAGTATGCTGATTTTAAGTCTTTCGACTTAGGACCAGACTTCCTTAACATGACTCTCAAAGCACAAGAAATAAAAGCAGGAATCAACAACTAGGATAGATTCAAACTAAAAAGCTTTTTCTCAGCAAAGGAAACAATCAGCAATGTGAACAGAGAGCCTACAGAGTGGGAGAAAATCTTTGCCACACATCCTTCAGATAGAGCACTAATCTCCAAAATCTATAAAGAGCTCAAAAGTTTACACCAAGAATACAAATAACCCAATCAATAAATGGGCTAAGGAAATGAGCAGACACTTCACAGAAGAGGATCTACAAGGAATCAACAGGTATATGAAAAAATGTTCAACATGTCTAGTAATAAGAGAAATGCAAATCAAAACTACCCTAAGATATCATCTCGCCCCAATTAGAATGTCTATTATCAAGAATACAAACAACAACAGGTGTTGGCGAAGATGTGGGGAAAAAGGTATGCTCATCCATTGCTGGTGGGGTTGCAAATTGGTGCAGCCACTCTGGAAAGCAGTATGGAGATTCCTTAGAAAACTTAGAATGGAAACACCATTTGACCCAGCTATCCCACTCCTTGGCCTACAACCAAAGGACTTACTTTTTTTTAGTATCATTAAAGATTCATAAGTTCTTGACAACCCCCCACCCATATGTTATAATCCAGTATTGTCTGTCCTTATTCTTTTCTCTTTGTTAGTTTTGATCAGTACAAGTCCATTCAAGTTTATTCCCTTTCATTTTAACACATACTATCTTTTTTAAAAAATGTTTTATTATTTATAGCACAATAACGTGTTCTAGTATTATTATATACTTATTGTGTACTTTGGAATCAGCTGTCTTCAATGGGGGATGGCATTTAGACACCCTGATCTGGGTGCTGGGTGTGCTCATTGTTCTGAAGTGTTCATCGTTTACCTCCTTCAGCAGACAGCATTGGGAAAGAAATATACATGTACACATATTATTTTCAATTTTTACAAAAGCATGATTTGATACTGACCCTTCTTATTCTAAGCCAATATTGTGCATTCTTTTATTTCCTTCATACCTTAAAATACATCTCCTTCTTCCCACAACAGAAAACTCTTCCCAGAAGAGTGACTGTACACTCATTTGATTAATCTTAAAAGTGCATAAAAATAACTTCAGAACTGATAGAATTATATTGCTACCAAAACCAATAGTTATTAGTAATTCTTTTTGGCTTTAGACTGGGAGTACATATCTAAATACTGTGTTCAAAGTGACTTGGATTCATTCTCTTTTTTCCTTCTCTACAGTTCTACCCTCCATTTGATATACTATTGGCCTAATTCGTTTCTGTTTTTATTCAATGCAAGATTATTAGTATCATTAAGAAATGTACACACACAAGCACATACACACACATACACACAGACACTGAGGACTTTTCCTGTCCTTTCTACTCCATTATAGGTAAGCAATTCTATTAGTTTCTGGTTTGTGTTTTCCTATATTTCTTTTTGTGTTATGTGTGAGTGGGAAAAAATGGAGATATATGTGTATATTCTTATTTCCTCTTCTTTCTTACAAAATAGCATACTAAATATATATATGTGTGTGTATATATATATATGTATATATACATATATATATATTTTTTTGCCTATGGGGTTTGATCAAGGAAATCACCATAGAAAGAACAATTTTAAGATTCCACCTGTTCCTAAAAGTAGGAAACCAGAAAAAAACACCTTAACAATGATTTTTGATAATAGGAAAGACGTTCTAGACTAGTGGTTTTCAAACTATCATCAGGGGATCAGCTTCACTGCAGTACCTCGAAACTTGTTAGAAATGAAAATTCTTTGACACCTCCCCAGACCCACTGAATCAGAAACTCTGGGGGTGGAACCCAGTAATTTGTTTTCCAACCAGACCTCTAGACAATTCCAAGGTTTTAATGTTTTGGAACCACTGGTCTTGGTTAGTCAAGGAAGGACGAAGTTGAGAGAACAACACCTACCTTTCACTGAGGGCCCTCTTTGTGCAGGACAGGGGTGAGCATCTTACATGTGTATATGCCTCATATCGTCCTCATAAACAGCCCCAGCCAGTGGGAGCTGTGATCAAGCTTACCATGGGAGAATTGTGGTACAATGAACATAAGAAAATTCTAAAAATCACAGTTAATAAACTGGAGACTAGATTTGAACCTGCCGACTGATTTTAAAACACATGAGGTGGACCATTGCTCTATATTACTTCTTATTTCAGCATTCAATAAAAACAAAGGAAATTTCTCTCCTTCATGTAATTATAGGTTAACTTCCTGTGGGAAGTGTTTCTGTACTAGGTGAGTTGAGAAAAAATTGGCTAGAAGGAGGTAAAACAAGTTTCAGGAAATGGTGTTAGGCCAGAACTTGGTGGAAAAGCAGAGACTGTCACATGAGATAGTCGCAGAGGTGGGGACAGTGGAGGGCCTTTAAGACCAGGGCCTTCCCCATTCCATGTCATCATTTCCCATGTTGGTGTTACATAGCCCCTCATCACCCCCAACCTTCAGGGAAAGTCATTACACACAGGAGCAAAGCAAGTCCATGCTTTGCACCTTGAAGCTAGAGTGATGAGGCCCAGGCATGTGGACAGCAATGAGGAGAAAGCTCAGCAGCTGTTCAGGTAGGGAGCAGAGATAGAGGGTTCACTGGGAACAGGAATTGGCATCCATGTTCTGAGGAGTATTTAGTGAAGCCCTGAGAAGGATGGATGGTACGAGGAGGCAGGAACCATGCACAGGAATTAAAAGAAATGCTCATCCATTTCCAGACCTAGGCATTGGAGGAAAGCGGGATAGGTGGCGAGCACAGGGAAGCCAGATGCATGTGTCCCAATATGCCTCATTTAGGGTGCATTCGGGTCAACTTGTTAGGTCTGTAAGAGATTTGCTGACCTTTCTCGTTTAGGTCTCAGGGGCAAGTCCCACAGACAAGAGTGCAGTGTGCTCAGTAGAAAGAGGCCCTGAGTTTAACATTTCAGGATCCCTTCAGTTGTTGGTCAGATGCTGAGTGGAAGGTCAGTCTGCCAGCTGCCACAGAGGAGATGATCTTCAAGCCAACAGGCCTGGGTTCTGCAACCAGCAGATGCAGAGGGGAGGTCAGTTCAGCCAGGATTAATCTCAGGCTCCAACTGAGCCAAGAGAGAGACCAGGGTCTGAGGGACCAGCACAGACTTCACTGCACACTGGAGGATATGAGGCACTTTACAGAGGCCAGAAGAGGAGACACGCAGCAAGGGCACCCCAGCACCTCCCTTCTGCATCATGTCCTGTGAGAGAACACCCTGCACCCCTTCTTCACTCAGCTTCCTATAAACCTGCTTGCTAATTTTAGAACCCAAATAGAGGGAAATCTGAAATGCTAAATATTTTGCGGTTTATTCTGAGCATTGCCTGACTCAGGATTGTTTCAAATATTGAATTGGACAGAGTTTAAATATACTAGAAATCTAATTTTCTCACTAGTGATTGAGGGTTCATAAGGACAAAAGAATAACAACAATCTTTTATGCTTAATGAAAGTTTAATTCTCTCTCTCTCTCTCTCTCTCTCACACACACACACACACACACACGTATGTGTGTGTGTTTAGCTGTTTAATTCCCGTGTCCCCCTCTAGAATGTCAACCCCAAGGGTGAGGACTGTCTTTTTGCTCTCTGCTCTGGCTCCAGTGCCTGCGAGCAGGGACTTCCCTCAATCTCTGTGTTATCTCTGTCACCTAGAACAGCTCCTGGCATACGCTAAGCACTAAACATTTTTTATGATGAATTTTGCTTATGAATGTCTTGCAGATTAATTAATCAATGAAAGAAATGAGACAATCAGGTAAAAAGGACGCTGGTCAATTATTTCTGTGGCTGTGGATTAACAAACAGGATCAATGAGATTCTACAACATGGTAGATTCCAGATGGAATCATTATTTCACATGACATTTTTGGACATACAGGTCTTAAGGACAAAACATTGCACTACTGCTTTGAAGTTTACAAAGAGCATTCATACGTTATACCACTCAATTCCTTAAACAGTTCTGTAAGATAGGTCAGATATATTAATATTTATTTTGTAGATAAGCTAACTGATTCAAAGATGAATTAACTAACCTGAAGTTTAATGCATGGAATCATCAGAGTCAGGTTTTCTGACTCCAAGTTCATTGGACTATACAGCAAGGGCCAGGACAGCCAACCAGGAAACTGATCAGACCAGTGGGGAAGGTGCATTGGGTATAAGCATGTTACTTTATTCCAGGGATGCTAGTCAGAATTTACCAGCATTTGAAGCTCCCTGGAGGAGAGAGGAGGGCTGCCAGTGAGGAGGATGCAGCATTTCTCCTACCAGGTGAGGGTGTCCGCCTCAAGGTCAGCCAAGGTAGTCAAGCAGGGATGGCACTTCCAGGGCAATGGGAGAGTTGGGTGGGTCAGAGTCCTCCTCTCTAGTCACACACAAAGAAAGGAATGTGCTCTGCTTCTCTGTGTCCCAAAAATTGTGTCATAAAAGTGCATTCAATTTTGTTTTGTTTTGTTTTAATCTGGACTGTACTTTGAGATGTCTTTAAGCCGTTGCTTTGAAGCAAGGTTGGGGACACCCTGAGTAAGGGGAACCTCCGGGGACGGAGTCCCTTCTCTTCACTCGATACTGCATTGCTAATGTTCTCACCAGCCTGGAATCTGAGATCCAAAGCCGGCACAGGTGTCCTACTTCTGGTACTACCCAGACTGTCCTCACGATGGCGGTGTAGCCTCAATTAGCAGATGCTTATCAACTGTGGAGAAGGAAGGAGTAGTAGCACTGCTTAGCTAGGACACAGCATCCAGCCTGGGCCATTTGCAGATGAATGCGGGCACCTCCGCAGAACTCCCATCATTCACTCATTCTTTCCTTCCATTTTGGGTCACTTAGCAGCTGTGCATTGAAGGCAAATATGTGTAAATGCTCAGGTACTAGGATACGAAGATTAAGAAGACAATAATAATTTACATCATGCTTTCAGAACTCTGGGAGCTCAATGCTGAGTGAAAGAGAGAAAATAGCAATTGCCACCTAACCCTGGGTAAAACTTCGCACAGTAGTAGTGAGAATGAAGTGTTGTGGGATGCAGGACAGAATACTTCAGATCTCAGCTTAAGTGTGGCTTCCCAGGGGGTGCTGCCCCTGGCCCCTGGACCAGTTATGTGCCCTGTTCTCTGGTGTCTCCGATCTCTGTATTTCCCTCCTTGTAACATCCTACTCATTGAATCACTATCCCTTGTTGAATTCTTTCCTTATAGATGCAAAAAGCTACCCAAAGACAGGAATTATTTCTATCTTGTTCCTCACTACATCCCCCAAACCTATCATAAAGTCTGGCTCACAGTAGGTGCTCCATAAATGCCACTAAAGATTAATGAAGGCAATTGTTCCTTGACACCTCAAGTGCAAAAAATGTCATATGTCTTTATTTTTCTAAATCAAATAAAATATCAGTTTACCTAGATTAATAACAAGTCCCATATTAGTTTTAACTTTTCTTTCTTTCCACCTGTGTGGATAATACTCATAAGCAGTTGAGGAAAACAGAGGGAAAAGGACTGTGACCCTTACCACTGCTTCTTGTGCAGGGGAATTCAAGCTCTGATCTGCTACCAGTTGGGCTAGTTGTACTGGGAGTTATAGCTGAACCTCCCATAGAAACCTGTCTGACTCCTCTAGCTGCAGCTCCCTTGTAAATCCTGCCCCCTCTTGATGCTGACTGCAAGTGGTACCCAGGTGCAAGGTGAAAACCAGAACACATGGCCACACTTCCTGGGCCCTGAGAAGTCCCCTCCAGGTAGGGCTACTCAGCAATTACCTTACAAGCTCAATCCTATTTCCCTTTCCATTTTGGGGCAACTGTCTTGGGAGGAGGAGGGAATAATACTTTCCAAAATAACAGCTTCACAAAGAAAAGTGCAAACTGATTCTCATTTTTTTTACTTATTACTAAATGAATAAGTGTGGGTTTTTATGGAGGAATTTTTCCTGAGAACATTCCATATTTCTGTCTTAAGGTACCTGAACTTCTGAAAGTCAACAAGCATCCATATATTTCTGCACTAGTAACTTTATTTGAGTCTCCAAAAACAGTTATGGGTCAAATAACATTTTGGTTGACAATAGATGATGGTCCCATAAGCTTACAAGGGAGCTGAAAAATTCCTGACACCTAGTATTTTTCTATGTTTAGGTACATTCAGATACACAGATACCTACCATTCATTGTGTTGAAATCACTGACAATATTCAGTATATGCTGTGCAGGTTTGTAGCCCAGGAGCAAAGGGCTATCCCACACAGCCTGGGTGTGTGATAGACTGGGTGTGTGATACCCCTAGGTTTGTATAAATATACTCTATGATGTTCCCACAGTAATGAACATGCCAAAGAATGCATTTCTCAGAACTTATTCAGGGCTTTCAGCAACACAGCTGTGCCCACATCCCTGTGAGACTAAATGGAGATAATGACTTTGAAATTACCTTGGGACCTAGAAGTACTACACAAATGTGTTATCATTATCAACTGGTGATTTCTGCACTTCACAGCCAGAGGAGAGAGGTGATAAATTGCCCTTTGGGGTCCCTTCCAATTTTCCCACATTTTAATTTAATTTAATTTTTTTCTGAAAAAAAAATCCTTCAGCTGCTCATTATTCTAGGAAGCTATGTACCACTTTGAAAAAAAATCCATACATTAGTGTTGCCGCCTTTTCTCCTCCTTCTTACTGGTCTCAGATGAGAACCTGAAGCTCTGAGGTGTTCAAGCTGAAACCACCTGTAAGGGGAGCAGCCAAAGGACTTCCTGAGTCCTTTTAAATTCTACAGTTTCACGACTTATCAAATTCCTTCATGCCAATGACAGCAAATTCCTGCTTTCTCCACTTTCATGCGGTCATTTGGATTATATTTATTTAGCACCTATTCTGTGTAAAGTACCATTCTAAGCATTTTTATATTTATTAATTGCCTACAGAAAAACTATTTGATGTTCTGCTAATCCCAGACATTTTGCACACTGGATTTTCACTCAACATCTCCCCACAGGTATCTGTCCCCACCCCGGTAAGTTCTTTCAAGCCCCACCCACCAGTTACTTATATTTTCTCTGCTTTATCTCAGTGCCCTTGCACAACTTGGTGCTGATGCCTTCCCTTACCCATCAAGGTTCTTGACTGTTACACTGCTTATTGTGTTTATATTGTTTGCTAAAAGAGAGCATTCAGTAGCCCTGAGATAAAACAGGAGAAACAGCACTGAGACAGAAAGCAGCAGGATAATGGTGCGACCCTACTTCCTGTGCAACCAGAGAAATAAGAGTTGTACCCCTTTTGTGTGCAATCAATCAAAAACAAACAAACAAACAAAAAAACTCAGAGAGATACAAACTACAATGTTGATTACATGAAGTTGGACCTGCTTTTTCTCTAGCTGAGGAAATACCAGTTCTAAACTGGGTAAGCTCAGACTAAAATCTGAGGCAGATATTCAAACAGAACATATGCTTTGACATTCCATAGAGAGGAAGAGTGTTACCTTGATAAAGGTGGGCCCCTGAGATCTGATTTGTACTGTGCCCTCGGACGCTATGGCCCAAGTCATTCCTTTTTTTCTCTGTCTGAAAACTGAACTACTCCCTTTTTTTCTTGAGCATATGATCCCCAATTCATAGTTTGGCATACATGGTCATTCTTTACAATGTGACCTTTTTCTCTAGTCATAACTTTCATAGACAAGGAGGGTGTCTGACCTATGCTTTTGGAACCAGGACTGGAAGGAAAAGAACAATTTCTCCCTGTAAAACTTGGGAGCAGTGGACAGACCAAATAAATAAATGAAGCAGATGTAGTACTAACTATAACATATGCTGAGCCATGCCAGGGGACAGGCACAACTTGGAGTACTTGCAAACATCAAACTTTGATTTTTCACATGTGCTTAATAAGATGAGAATCCTTAAGCACAGAGAGGTCTAGTAACTTGCCAAGGTGAAATAGTAGCCAAAAATTCTGGCTCTAGCCTCCTTATGGCCTCTTTCCAACACTCTATCCCTCCTACCCCAGTGCTAACCACTTCTAAAATCTACATTGTGTTTGACTGGTTTTGAACTTTATGTGAATGGAATCCTACTCCTTACATTCTTTTTTTTTAATTTTTTTATTTTCACAGACTGCATTTTAATTCATTGTACACAAATTGGGTAAAACTTTTCATTTCTATGGTTGTGCATGATGCAGATTCATACCATTCGTATAATCATACATGTACGTAGGGTAATGATGTCTGTCTCATTCCACCATTTTTTAAATATTTTGTTTTAGTTGTAGGAGGACTTCTTTTGCTTCTGAGAGTCATCCATGTGGTTTGATACAGTTGCACTTTCCGTTGTATGAAAGAATGTATAGCTTTCCATTTTATGAATGAACACAAAATATTAATCCATTATACTGTGATGGACATTGGATTGTCTCTGATTAGAGCTTTTTATGAATAGTGCTACTATAGATGTTTCTGTCCAGTCTTCTAGTGAACAAGTGCATAATTCATTCAGGGTTTATACCTGGGAACATAAAAGGAGAACTTTCAACTCGGAAAGCAGGTAGGGTGAGTAGGACATATGTGATAGTGAGATCATAGAATAAACAACCCCTCATCAAGAAGGATGTGTTTAGGCTCTGATTCTACAGAGATTAATTTCCCACTTAATTCAGAGAAGACCGTGCAATCCCTCCTCTTGGAGAACAAGATCAGCAGAAGGTATTTATGTGCAGAGAGCATGTTTCAGAATGATTTCATATTTGAGATCCACTAAATCTGCCATTATTTGGGCTTCTACCATAGAAAAAGACATAGAGGTGGACGTGCATGGGACGGAATGTATGCAGCTATAGTTCAAAGGTCAGAGATTTCAGTCATCACAGGAACAAAGCAAACCTGAGGACTCTGAAAACAAGTGTGTTGCAGAGAAGTTATTCCTCCAAGGTGGGCTGGGATTGAGCTGCACTCAAGGTGAAATGTAGAAGAAGAAAATCTAACTTCTGGATGAGAGATAATAAAGAAACTCCAGGTGAGTTCCAGCACAGGCAGGCTGCTGGGCACAGTGGCTGAGGCATTAACCAGGTTTCTCCTGCCAGAATGTAAGCTCCTGGAGTGAGAAACTTCTTCTAATCAATGCCACTACCCGCCCCCACTAGCATTACCCAGGACTTGGTGCAGAATATGAACTAAATGTTTATCAGGCATGCTGGTTAGGAAGGGTTAATTATCCCAAAACCACAGTTGATTATTTCCAGTAAATGTATTCATGTGTAAGTACTACTAAGTACTGTTTGATTCAGTTTGAAGGATTAAAAGAAATAATCATACCAGTCATTGATCGTTAACTATAACGGGTGAGTTACCAGCTTGACTGGCATAGACATTTTAAATCTCCTTTCCTCTATCAATCTCTGCATAATCTTTTAAAGGCAAGGGACTTTAAATAGCTGACTTGTTCTCTTTTCCTTTTGTGGTTTTAAGTAATTAATTTCTCCAAAATAGTACTGTTATCTTCAATGTCCACTGATAGGAATCATTTCCATTGATAAGTAAAAATAAGAACCTTCTTCTGAAAACCTAAAGTTTAGTGGTAGAAATATTGAATCATAAAAGAAAAAACAAGACTCTGGGTAGCAGTAAAAATGCTTTTTTTCATTTTTCTTTTCTTTATCTTTTTTCTTTGTATATTAATGAGAATAGATGGCCAGTAGGAAAACACAGAAAATATCATTTCACAGTCTATAAAATGTCCTAATGTTCTTTTTTGGGGGATGGATACCAGGGATTGAACTCAGGGGCACCAGACCACTGAGCCACATCCCCAGCCCTATTTTGTATTTTATTTAGAGATAGGGTCTCACTAAATAGATTAGCACCTTGCTTTTGCTGAGATTATCTTTGAACTCAAGATCCTCCTCCCTCAGCCTCCTGAACCACTGGGATTACAGGTGTGTGCCACTATGCCTGGCCCTAATATTCTTTTACTGAGATGATTTCCGTCAGATTCTACATTTTTGAAAAAATTATCCTAGTCTTATAGGTATTCTAGGTCAAAAGGAATATGTTCTTATAACAAAAATACTTGATTCTGCCATGAGAAGTCTCTCCTTCTACCAGGATCATTAACTGATAAAATGTAAATCTGGACAAGTCAGGCTATTGCTACTACCATGTGGACATAATCTCACTGGCAATGAAGCCAACAGAATAAAGCAAAGGTAAGTGATGAGGAGAACCAGCACACAGGAGTTATTAGGTAACATTGCTGAAGTCACTTCCAGATTCAGCCTGAAACAAGTTCATCTTTGTTTCCCAGTTGCATGAGCAATACAGTTTGAACTAGGCTTTATGGTATTTGTGTTCATGATGATCTTCATTAATACAAAGAAATGTTTCTTGTGGAAAAATAAAAATTTGATCCATAGCCCATGCTCTTACTACCTACACAGGAATGGACAGAGCTGGAGATGTATTTGATAATGTACATAAGATTTAAATTGATAAACAAAAATAAAATAGACTTGACAACTAAAGGAATGTTGATTGCTTCTGAGAATCCTAGGCAAATAGTGGCTGCTAGAGAAATGAAAGAAACACTATCCAGAAAGAAAAATAAGTTTGGTCCCTCCTAGGTATTTGCATCAGGACCATTTTGTCTAATGTGGTAAGTTCTATATCCTTGAACATATTCATGGAAATTCTTAGGGTAGAGACATTACTATGGCCAAGTTGTTACAAATCAATGATTTTCAGCCTGAGTACTACAAACTCATGCAGAGAGGCCTTAGAAATATTCTTGTGGGCCAGGCGCAGTGGCGCAAGCCTGTAATCCCAGCACTTGGGAGGCTGAGGCAGGAGGATGGCAAGCCAGCCTCAGCAACTTTGTGAGGCCCTAAACAACTCAGTGAGACCCTGTCTCTAAATAAAATACAAAATAGGGCTGGGGATGTGACTCAGTGGTGGAGTGCCCCTGGGTTCAATCCCCAGTACCAAAAAAAAAAAAAAAGAAATATTCTTGTGGGTCTAAGAATCAATAAGCATAGTGTCTAGCGGTGAGTAGGTCTCACCAAAGCTTTACTACAGAATAAATGAATGAATGTTTACCTAAAGCATTACCCATGGAACTACAGTGAAATAGTTGGTTTATATAAATGCATTCTGCTATTTTACAATTAGGTACTTTATAATTGAAAAAAAAATAAAATAAAATAAAAATTCACTAAAAGGCCTTATTAGTTTAATAAAAACTCCCCTCACCTCCACTATTAATAGATCTATAAGTAACAATTACTAAAATTCCTAATTCCTGGGCTTTCACTTGTTTTATGCTAAAAGTGCATCATCACTCTTGAAAGGGTTGAGGATCACTGTACAAATTATACTAAGTCAATGTCAGAAATTTGTCCACCAGCACCCCTACTACAGTGCCTTGTGTGTACTCAAGATTATAAAAATGCACAAAATACAACACCGACTAATCATATTTGTTATGGTTTGGATGTGAGTTGTCCCCAAAATGGTCATGTGTGAGACAATGCAAGAAAGTTCAGAGGAGAAATGATTGGGTTGTAAAAGTGTTAACCCAATCAGTGATTTAATCCCCTGATAGGGATTAACTGAGTGGTAAGTGAATTGGTAGGATATGTCTGGAAGAGGGCATGGCTTTGGGTATATATTCGTATCTGGCAAGTGGAGACCTTTCTCTCTACTTCCTCATCATCACTTAAGCTGCTTCCCTCTGACACACTCTTCCACCATGTTGTTCCTGTCTCACCTTGAATCCTGAGGAGTGGAACTGCCTGTCTCTGGATTGAGACCTCTGAAACTGTGAACCCTCAAATAAACTCTTCCTTCCCTACGGTTGGGCTGATCAGGTCATTTAGTCATAGCAGCGAAAAAGCTAACTAAAACAATATTCTATAAGAATACTCACTTCCTTCACTTCTTTAAACTTCTTATTTAAAACATCATTTTGTTGTTACATAAAACCTATACACATACATCCATACAAATGCATGTATGTGTATTTCACTCATATCTGTAAAGTGAACATCCTGCAGTCACTTGCAGGATAAGAAATAGAACATTACTGTAGTATGCTAATTTTAAGTCCTTGCAACACAGCCACATCAATGTTTATAGCAGCTCAATTCACAATAGCTAGACTGTGGAACCAACCTAGATGCCCTTCAACAGATGAATGGATAAAGAAGCTGTGATACACACACACACACACACACACACACACACACACACACAATGGAGTGCTACTCAGCCATAAAGAAGAATAATATTTGGCATTTGCAGAGAAATGGATGAATTGGAGATTATCATGCTAAGTAAAACAAGCCAATTCTAAAAATCAGAGGCCGAAAGTTTTCCCTGATAAGTGGGTGATAATATAAAATCTGGTTGGGGGGGAGGGAGGGTGAGAGAAGAAAGGAGGAACTTTAGATTATGTAGAGGGAAATGAGAGGGGGAGTTGCTGGGGGTATGAAAAATTGTGGAATGAGACAGGCATCATTACCTTATGTACATGTATGATTAACAATAATGATATGAATGTACATCATGCACAACCATAGAAATGAAAATTTGTACCCCATATGTGTACAATGAATCAAAATGAAGTCTGTAAAAATAATTTTTAAAAAAAGGAATAGAACATTACGAGCATGACAGCCCTTCCCCTATATGTGGCTTCTCCTGATTGCGAGCCTTTTCTTGTCCCCAAAGGTAATTGTCATCCTATCTTTAATGATAATGATACTGTTGCTTTTAAAGTAGCTTTACCATCCACACACATTCCTAAACTAAGTGGCTTAATTGTGCCCACTTTTGAATTCTATTTAAATGGACTATGTGTGTGCATCCTTGGTGTCTTGCTTTGTTGTTCAGTATTATTTGATTCACCCATTCTGTTGTATGTGAGTGCAGTTTGTTGTTTTCTATTTATTTTCAGTATGATATTCCACTGTACATCAATATTACAATTTATCCATTCTGCAGTACATGGACATCTAAGTACTTTCCAATTCAGACTAACCCAGTTAAAACAGACAATTAATTTACATTTCTTATAATGACTGATAATGTTTGAGTTTAAATTTATCATTTTATTTTATGCTATTTTAAACCTATACTCTTCAGTGTTCTCCCCTTTATTGTCTTTTTAAATTACATGTATCATTCTATATTTTCCTCACTAGTTTAGAATATGTTCTTGCTATTTACATTATCTTAGTGGGTGGTTAAGTATTACATTTTCACTTAAGTTATCAAAATCTAAAATTAGTCAATACTTTGCCCCCTGCCTGGACAGTTGCACAACTTTAGAGCATGTTAACCCAAATTATTCATCCACCCAACTTACAGTATTATTGTCATGTATTTTAATTCTTCTTTTGCTTTTAACCTAATGGTGAGTTATTATTACTTAAATGTACTCCTTTTTATCACTTTCTTTTCTCTTATTTTCTTCTTGATTCTCAGACTTTCCATCTTGTATTACTTTCCTTCTGCCTGAAATATGTACTTCAGAATTTCTTTTAGTGAGGGTCTGGTGGTGGTAAAAGCCTATCATTTCATTAGCTAAAGATGCCCCTCATCATTTTTGAAAGAAAATTTTAGGTAGGTATAAATTCTAGACTGGAAGTTATTTTCAAAACACTGAAAATATTCTGTCTTCATTTTTGTGTCTAAGTCAATTTTTGATACACCTGTTGTTCTTTTAAGTTTGAAAATGCATCATCCAACTTGAAAAGATTTGGGACCATTTTTAAAGATAGTATTTTACCTGTGTCTGCTTTTAAAATTTTTCTGTTTGGAGTACTCTGCAATTTCATTATAATCTGCCTATGACATTCACTATTATTTGTTCTTCTTGAGGTTGTCTACACTTCTTGAGACTTCATTTTTTTTTCTCTAGTTTTAGAAAATTGTGAGCTATTATCTGTTTAAGTATTGCTCATGACCCCATAGCTGCTCTTCTTTCTTTCTGGAACTATAATTAGATGTAAATTAGACCTTCTGACTCTGTTCTTCATATCTCTTAACCTCTCATGTTTTCCACCTTTTTGTCTCTATGTGCCACATTCTTGTTAATTTCTTCGTAAGTATCTTCCAGTTTACTAATTTTATCTTCAGTTATTTTAAATCTGATGTTGAATCACACATTGAGTTCCTAATATTATTTATTAGGTAGGGCTTTTAAAAATTTTTCTAAAAGTTCTATTTAGTTCTTTCTCAAATATCTTGGGTACTTTCAATGTTTCTGCTCCCTGAAATTTTGTGGGTTGGTTTCCCCTTGCTGGGTCTGACCCAAGGACTCTAGTTTCCTTGGATGATTAATATTTTTTTAACTATGCTGCTCATCATTCTCAAAAAATTATCTTTGGAGACTCTTTTATACCTATGTTGAGGGTATGTTTCTCCAAAGAGAATATTAAGCTATTTTTTTTCTGATGCCCACAGATTTTTAAGGGACTACTTAACTAAATTCATGTCTCAGGGGATTTTGTTGCACCTAAGTGAAATTAATTTGGGCTGTAAAATTGTATAAAAGTCAATTACTCTGGGAGTGATTGACCCTGCCCCCACCACAAACTCACATGTTGATCTGCATCAAGGCAACCTTCTCTGCAACCTTCTGTGGAGAGTAGTGAGGATAAATTTGCTCTGATTCACCCTTATTCTGAAGTCATAACACTATGGAATTTCAACTTAATGTTGGAGCAGTTTCCCTTTAGATTTTGGATAGGCTCCAGGTTGTTATTTCCTGTCCCCCTCACCGCATGATACTCAAAAGCAAAAGTTGAGTTTTTCTGGATTGCCAAATGTCCTTAAAATGAAAGTGGTTTCTGTACACTACCAAACTTTCTAGATTTCAGTTATCTCATGGATTTTGTTCTGGTAAATATGTTACAACCTTTTGGCTCTTTAATTATTTTAAATAAGTTTTAGCAAACCATACCCAGCACTTTTACTGATTTTCAGTAGTAAGTTTAGTTTGAGCAACTTACTCACTGTAAGAGAATTTTTAAAAATCACCATTTTCTCATATCCTCTTTTAAGTCCCTTTGCAATGAGTCAATTTTCCCATCAGACAGTAGAGTCTATTTTCTTACTCCTTGAATCTAGGTTTAGCCATATGACTTGCTTTGACCAATGGAACACAAACAAATGGAATGAAAGTAGAGATCTGAAAAGAATGTGTACATTAGGACTGGCTGTCTCTTGGCATCCTGGGGAACTATATCAACACCATGCCCAAGAACCCAAGCTAACTTGCTGGATGTTGTGCTTCTTCCATCACTGCCTCCATCAAATAACCAGCATCAGACACAGAAGTGTCCCAGCTGCATAGCTGCCTAAGTCTAGCCCACAGCAAGAAAAGATGCAAGTAATTCAAGGTATGCCCAGTTCAACTTGCTGACCCACAGAATTGGGAGCAAATCAATAATTAATGCTCTAAGTTCCTTAGTTTTAAGTTGATTTATTATAGAGTAAAAGTTAATTGACATTCCCTCCTGGGTCTGAAAGAGAAGTCTCCACTAATTGTTTTTGAGGGGGGCAATTTACAGGGGATTGAACTCAGGGGTGCTTAACCACTGAGCCACATCACATCCCTGGCCCTTTATATTTTTTATTTTGAGAGTCTTGCTAAGTTGCATAGGTCCTTGTGAAGTTGCTGAGGCTGGCTTTGAACTTGCAATTCTCCCGCCTTAGCTTCCCAAGCTGCTGGGATTATATGCATGCACCACTGTGCCTGGCTCTAATCATTTTTTTAAAAATATGTAATGAGCAATACATGTTCAGTGTAGAAAATAAATAGGAAATAAGTCAAAGGAAAAAATACTTTTAAGAACAACTAAGAGGATCACAAGATGGCAGAGTACAAGAAGCAGGCATTTCCAATTTGCTCTGCTATTTGGAATTTGAATGGCAGGAATACTGCTTCATAAAGTGGTTGGTGTCTGAAGTAAATCATTACAAATCATTATTTGTCTATCAGAAATTCAAAGAAGTCCAGAGATTCTGGGGTAGTGACTGGAGGATATAAGGAAACACTGCTGAGTCTGGCAAAGACAGTGGTGCTGTGTCACCACAAAGTGAGGAGCAACACAAAGGAAATGGGAAACATGGTGGACAAATTTGGCACACAAAATGTGCTCCATTTTTCTCAATTTCTAAGTGAAGAACTAAAGTGGAGATCCAGCTTGAGGAGTTTATACCAAATCTTGTTCCTACAGGAACCCAAGAATACTTAGCAAATAGTTCCACTCTGTCTCAGCCAGGTGCTTACTGCATGTCCTTCAGTGACCCTGGCAAATCATGATCCCCAAACAGTTAGAGAGTAGAGTGGATTATGCGGATGTAAGACAGAGGTCCAGAGCACAGTGCACTGAGCCTTTGAGCCCAGTGACACATGATTGCCCAACAGAAAAGGATTGGGAAAATTTCCTGGCACTTGTGATTACACTAGTTTCAGGAGGGTGCAACCCAATTTCCTTTTAAGCTTTGTGGCATGAATGACCAGTTGAAAAGGATCAGGAGAAATTGATCAGGTGGGCATGATTACATTTGGGGATGGAGACTTGCAAATTCATATTTGGGTGAAGGATGGGCTACAGGAAACTTGCCATGTACTATCTACCCACACAGGTCTGTCACCCCATCCTATGATTAGAACTTTAGGGAAACAACAGATACCTAGATATCCCACCAAGATTTACATTTATTCAGCACCAAGGGATACAAGGATTTGAGTACTCTGGAGTACATGCCCCAAAGGTCCAAAGTTCTATTTAGAACACCCCAGCCAGAATTTCCCAAACTGATTTTGGTACCACTTCAACTAGCAAAAGCAGCATTCTAAGATGTCCAGACAAAATTCCAGTAGAAGGTACTTCCAGTTCCATCCCCCTTGACTGGTCAGTAGAGAAACTGAGAACCTTTTCAACTGGCAACACTTCCAATCTACTCCAGCAGGTGGAGTGCTAAAAATCACAAAAGAAGCTTGGTTTAATGTCATGCACTCCTGTCTTTCTCTAACAGGCACATAGTCCAAGAAATAAGGAACAGAAAGACAGTCTGGAATAGAATGTAAATACTCAACTTCAGCTACCTCAGAGGGAAATTTTAAGCATTTTTAAGTGAGATTTTTTCTTTCTTTTTCTTTTACATTTTTAATAATTTCTAGTAGTTGTTCTGGCTATATTTGCTAATTCATTCATGTATATAACATACACACATTTCTGGGGTTTTTTTTTTCAATTTTATCATTTCTTTTTATTTTATTAACCTTTTACTATTTTGCTCTGTTTTTCTAAGAGTTAGTGATTTTTTGTTTGTTTGGGGGGTTTTGGTTTTATTTTTGTTTTTGATATAGAGGGGGTTGATGTTCTGTTGCACATGCTTGCTTGTTTAGTCTGTTTTACTATCCTCACCTCTCCTCCTAATAACAAGAAATCTTGCTCTTTCTTTTATATTTCTTCACTTTCTCCCTTCATGCATGACCTTGCTCCCACTTCCTCTCCTCTTGCCTTTTGAATGGTCCAACCTTCCTTTTGCCTTCATAACCAAATTTCTTTACTCTTAAAGAATATAATTTGGCCATTCTACAGATTCCCTGGCAGAGAGACTCCATTTTGACCTCTGAGCCCTTGGACCTAAGCCCACCCCTTTCCCCGGGGACACAGCGCTGCAGCTTCAGGTGAGATTTACCCGGGAGCGGAGCTGTTTGCCGGCCCCAGCTGGGAATTTGGGCCTGGTCGGCGCCATTCTACAGATTCCCTGGCAGAGAGTCTCCATTTTGACCTCTGAGCCCCCGGACCTAAGCCCACCCCTTTCCCCGGGGACACAGCGCTGCGGCTTCAGCTGAGATTTACCCGGGAGCAGAGCTGTTTGCCGGCCCCAGCGAGGAATTTGGGCCCGGTCGGTGCCATTCTACAGATTCCCTGGCGGAGAGACTCCATTTTGACCTCTCTGAGCCCTCGGACCTAAGCCCACCCCTTTCGCGGGGACACGGCGCTGCGGCTCCAGGGACACAGTGCGGCATCTGCTGGTTGCCTCTGCCCAGAAACATTGATCATTCCCAACCTGGAGGTGGTGAGATAGCGTCTATCTTGGTTCACCACTTGATCAAGCACCTCTCAAACATCTGGTGAGTTGCTGGAAATCTGCAGGGACACTCTGGGTCTCTACAGGAAAGTTGCAATCCCTCTGAATTGCACTACTAGAGGGGAGGATATATGAGCAGCATGGGAAGACATGGGAAGAAAGTGTCCCAAACAAACCTGGATGGTGCATCAGGAGATCCTAAGGACAGCACGGTAGAGGGAATGACAGAAATGGAGTTCAGAATGTTCATAATTAAAATGATCCGAGAAGAGAATGAGGTGACGAGAGAGCAGATTCAGGCTATGAATAATCAGCTATTAGAGCAATTTCAGGAAGCAAAAAATCATTTCAATAAAGAGATAGAAGTTCTGAGAAAAAAGCAAACAGAAATCCTTGAAGAAAACAAGGAAATGAAGGAAACAATCAACCAAGTTAAAAACTCAATAGAAAGCATAATTAATAGAATAGATCACTTGGAAGACAGAACCTCAGACAATGAAGACAAAATATTTAATCTTGAAAACAAAGTCGAACAAACAGAGAAGATGGTTAGGAATCATGAACGAAACCTCCAAGAAATATGGGACATCATGAAAAGACCAAATTTAAGAGTTATTGAGATTGAGGAAGGCACAGAGATACAAACCAAGGGTATGAACAATCTGTTCAATGAAATAATATCAGAAAATTTCCCAAATATGATGAATGAGATGGAAAATCAATTACAAGAGGCTTACAGGACACCAAACGCACAGAATTTCAACAGATCCACACCAAGGCACATTATAATGAAAATACCTAACATACAAAACAAAGATAGAATTTTAAAGGCTGCGAGAGAAAAGCAGCAGATTACCTACAGGGGGAAACCAATACGGATATCAGCAGATTTCTCAGCCCAGACCCTAAAAGCAAGAAGGGCCTGGAACAACATATTTCAAGCTCTGAAAGAAAATGGATGCCAACCAAGAATCTTATATCCAGCAAAACTTACCTTCAGATATGATGACGAAATAAAATCCTTCCATGATAAACAAAAGCTTAAAGAATTCACAAAGAGAAAGCCTGCCCTACAGAACATTCTCAACAAAATATTCAAAGAGGAAGAAATGAAAAATAACAACCTCGGTCACCATGGGGAGGAACTACCCTAAAGAAAGAGTCAATCAAAGGAGAAACAAAGTTAAGCTAAAAACCCTAAAAAAGCTAAAATGACAGGAAATACAAGTCATATCTCAATAATAACCCTGAATGTAAATGGCCTAAACTCATCAATCAAAAGACATAGACTGGCAGACTGGATTAAAAAGAAAGACCCAACAATATGCTGCCTTCAAGAGACTCATCTCATAGAAAAACATGCGCACAGACTAAAGGTGAAAGGTTGGGAAAAAGCATACCAAGCACACGGACTGAGTAAAAAAGCTGGGGTTTCCATTCTCATTTCAGACAAAGCAGACTTCAAACCAAAGATAGTCAGAAGGGATAAAGAAGGACATTTCATATTGCTTAAAGGTAGCA
>JAJEJO010002057.1:201987-261532 GCA_020662805.1 Glaucomys volans
AAGAATTCCACCAGAAAACTTCTGGAACTCATTAATGAATTCAGCAAAGTAGCAGGATATAAAATTAATGCTCATAAATCTAATGCATTTTTATTCATAAGTGATGCATCCTCTGAGAGAGAAATTAGGAAAACTACCCCATTCACATTAACCTCAAAAAAAATAAAATACTTGGGAATCAATCTAACAAAAGATGTGAAAGACCTCTACACTGAGAACTACAGAACACTAAAGAAAGAAGTTAAAGAGCATCTGAGAAGATGGAAAGATCTTCCATGTTCTTGGATAGGCAGAATTAATATTGTCAAAATGGCCATACTTCCAAAAATGCTATACAAATTCAATGCAATTCCAAGTAAAATCCCAATGATGGACCTCATAGAAATAGAGCAGGCAATCATGAAATTCATTTGGAGAAATAAGAGACCCAGAATTGCTAAAGCAATCCTTAGCAAGAAGAGCGAAGCAGGGGGTTTCACAATACCAGACCTCCAACTATACTACAGAGCAATAGTAACAAAAACAGCATGGTATTGCCACCAAAATAGACAGGTAGATCAATGGTACAGAATAGAGGACACAGAGACAAACCCAAATAAGTACAGGTATCTCATACTTGACAAAGGAGGCAAAAACATGCAATGGAGAAAAGACAGCCTCTTCAACAAATGGTGCTGGGAAAACTGGAAATCCATATGCAGCAAAATGAAACTAAACCCATATCTCTCACCCTGTACAAAACTCAACTCAAAGTGGATCAAGGACCTAGAAATCAGACCAGAGACTCTGCACCTAATAGAAGAGAAAATAGGTCCAAATCTTCATCATGTTGGACTAGGACCAGATTTCCTTAACATGACTCCCAAAGCGCAAGAAATAAAAGCACGAATCAATGATTGGGATAGAGTGAAACTAAAAAGCTTCTTCTCAGCAAAGGAAACAATCAGCAATGTGAAGAGAGAGCCTTCAGAGTGGGAGAAAATCTTTGCCACACACACTTCGGACAGAGCACTAATCTCCAGAATCTACCAAGTACTCAAAAATCTTTACACCACGAACACCAATAACCCAATCAATAAATGGGCCAAGGAAATGAACAGACACTTTACAGAGGAAGATCTACAAGCAATCAACAGATTTATGAAAAAATGTTCAACATCACTCGTTATAAGAGAAATGCAAATCAAAACCACCTTAAGATTTCATCTTATCCCAATTAGAATGTCTTTTATCAAGAACACAGGCAACAACAGGTGTTGGCGAGGATGTGGGGAAAAGGGTACACTCATACATTGCTGGTGGGAGTGCAAGTTGGTGCAGCCACTCTGGAAAGCAGTGTGGAGATTCCTTAGAAAACTTGGAATGGATCCACCATTTGACCCTGCTATCCCACTCCTTGGCTTATACCCAAAGGACTTAAAATCAGATTGCCTCAGTGATGCAGCCACATCAATGTTCATAGCTGCTCAATTCACAATAGCTAGATTGTGGAATCAACCTAGATGCCCTTCAGTAGATGAATGGATAAAGAAACTGTGGTATATATACACAATGGAATATTACTCAGCCATAAAGAAGAATAAAATTATGACATTTGTAGGTAAATGGCTGATGTTGGAAACTGTTATGCTAAGTGAGATCGGCCAATCCCCAAAATCCAAAAGCCGAATGGTCTCTCTGATAAATGAAGGATGATGCATAATGTGGGGGGGAAAGATGGCAAGAATGGAGGAAAGATAGCTAGCATAGAGGGAAGGGAGGGGTGGGGGCGGGTGGGGAGTAAAATCAATAACAGAGTGTGTGACAGATATCATTGCCCTGTGTACATGCAAGAAAGCACAGATGGTGTGACTCTACTTTGTGTACAACCCTTGAAATAATAGCTGTACTCCATTTGTGTTCAATGAATCAATAAGTAATAAAAAAAAAAAGAATATAATTTTAACAATCTTTTAATTCATGTAGGCTATTCTTGTGGGGAATGGAGTAAGGTGGTTCAGAGGAAGTCACATGATCATGGCAGCTTCCCAAGAGTGAATCAGAATAGGAATTCGGCACCGGGAAATTCAATCTACAAAGCTAAGAACTCTTTCATTTGAAACAGTCAATCTAAGCCTTGGTATTAGGAGTCTGGTTGACACAGAGGGGTTGCAGGGCTGAGATCAGCTAAATTCAGACCAAATCTGGTGATCCCTGAGTCATCCCTTCTAGGCCTAAAAGGGCTGACACATTCTACTCTCCACCCCCAGCACATGGTCTGAGACTCACAAAAAGGGGAGGCAGGCCTCAGAGCTGTTCAGCCAAGAAGGGAGTGAAACTCCACAGTGAAACTCTGCACACAGACTCCCCGAACAAGCTTCACCACTTTGAGCTGACAATAAGAAAACCACACAATAACTGAAACCCCAGAAAGAAGATACCTGACTTGAAAACCTGACCAAGAAAAATAGATTAGTGGGTTGTTGAAGAACATCATTAATAAGTTTTTTAAAGGTACATTAGTATAAGGCATTGTTCTGAAGTGACGGTAATTACTGGGAATTAGTACCTCTTCTCAGTGTGGAGTTAGAGACTGGACATAGTAGCAAGTGCAAATTGAGTGAAAATATTGATGCCAAGACATTTGTCCAACCCAGGACACATAGCAAAGAGGAAGCAGTTCACTAAAAAGTCCCTTATACAAAAGTAAAAGAGAATTATCCCAAAAGATGGGTAGAAATACTACCAGGATGAAAAATCACGTCATCCCAAATAGCTTGTATCTGACTCCCAATGGACTCCACAGTGGAGAAATCATCAGAAAAATAATTCAGAAAGTTGATAATTAAAATGTTCAATGAACTAAAAGAAGACCTAAGGAGTGAACTCAGAGAGAATATACAGACGCAAAAGAACTTTTCAATGGAGGAAGAGAGATTTTGAAAATGGACCAAACAGAAATCTTGGATATGAAAGACCCAATATATCCAATTTAAAAAATCACCAACAGATTAGACCACTTTGAAGACAAATGCTCAGACCTCAAAGACAAAGTATGTAATCTTGGAAATAAAGTCAACAATAAAGAAAAGATATTAAGACCATGATCAGAATACTCAAGAATTCTGGGATACTAAAAAGTAAAAAAAAAAAAGAAAGAAAGAAATTTGGGATACTATTAAGAGACCAAATCTAAGAATCATTGGCAAAGGAATGCACATTTTTTTCAATGCAATAATATCAGAAAAATTTCCAAGGCTTAGAAATGAGATGGAGATCCAAATAAAAGATATATTTAGAGTTCCTACATTTAAAAATAGAAAGATACCAAATAAATAATCTCATGCTACACCTCAAGATCTTAGAAAAGGAAGAACAAACTAATTCCACAGTCAGTAGACTATAGTAAATAATTAAATGAGAGCTGAAATTAATGAAATTAAGAGTAAAAAAAAATACCACAAGGGATCAATTGAACAAAGAGTTGGTTCTTCGAAAGATTAAAAAAAAATTGATAAACCCTTAGTAAAACTAACCAAAAAAGGAGAGAGAGGATCCAAATCAACAAAATTACATATGAATAAGGAGATATTGCCACAGATACTTCTGAAATCTTGAGGATCATTAAAAATTATTTTGAAAATTTATATCCCAATTAATAGGAAAATCTAGAAAACACTGATAAGTTTCTAGACATATACAACCTACCCAAATTGAAGTATGAGGATTCAGAAAACCTAAACAGACCAATATCAAGCAATTAAGTTGAACCAGTAATTAAAATCTTCCAACAACAACAAAAACAAACAAACAAACAAACAAACTCAGGATAAGATGGATTCTCAGCCAAGATCTACCAAATATCTACCAAATTTTTAGTGAAGAACTAATGCCAATATTACTCAAATTATTCCATGAACTAGAAAGGGAAGGAATATTACCAAATTAATTCTATGAAGCCAGTATTATTCTGATACCAAAACTAGACAGTTACATCAAGAAAATGAAACTATAGACCAATAGCCCTGATGAACATAGATGCAAAAATCCTTAATAAAATATTAGCAAACCAAATTCCAAAACACATGAAAAACATAGTAAACCATGGTCAATTGGGTTTCATCCAGGGCATGCAAGGTTGGTTCAACATATGCAAATTCATAAATGTAATTCACCACATAAATAGAATTAAAAACAAGAATCACATGATCATCTCAATAGACACAGAAAAAACTTTTGACAAGATCCAACATGCATTCATATTAAAAACACTAGAGAAACTATGGATAGAAGAAAATACCTCAACATTATAAAGACTATCTATGACAAACTCAAAACCAACATCATACTGAAAGGAGAGAAACTGAAAGCTTTTCCTCTAAAATTGGGAATAAGACAAGGATGTTCACTCTCACCACTTCAATTCAACATAGTTCTTGAAGTTCTAGCCAGAGCAATCAGGCAAGAGAAGGAAGTTTAAAGGGATACAAATAGGAAAAGAAGAAGTCAAAATAACTGTGTTTGCTGATGACATGATCCTATATTCAGAAGATATAAAATAACTCCAAATTCAGCAAATTAGCAGGATACAAGATCAACACATGTTGATCAAATCCTGAGGCACATTAGAAACTATTTTGAAAATTCATACTCCAAAAAATACATAAATAAATCACTTTCCTATATTAATAATGAATCTGTTAACAAAGAAATAAGGAAAACTACCCCCATTTACAATAACCTCAATACAATACAATGTAATACAATACAATACTTGGGAATAAATCTAAACAAGGATGAGAAAGACCTCTACAATGAAAACTTTAGAACACTGAAGAAATTAAGAAGACCTTAGAAGATGGAAAGAACTCCTATGTTCTTGGATAGGCATAATTAAGTCAGAACATTCTTTGGAATAATAAGAGA
The DNA here is from genome assembly GCA_020662805.1 of Glaucomys volans. Classification (NCBI taxonomy): domain Eukaryota; kingdom Metazoa; phylum Chordata; class Mammalia; order Rodentia; family Sciuridae; genus Glaucomys; species Glaucomys volans. Next base: position 206,893 of record JAJEJO010002057.1, read on the forward strand.
CCCAGAATAGCCAAAGCAATCCTGAGCAAGAAGACTGATGCTGGAAGCATCACAAAACTAGATCTCAAATTATTTTAGTAATAAAAACAGCCTGGTATCAGCATCAAAACAGACAGAAAAATGAATGGACTAGAAGACACAGAGACAAACCCACACAGACACAGTCATCTTATATTCAAACAAAGGTGACAGAAACATCCACTGAGAAAAGATAGCCTTTCTGTAAATGGTGCTGGGGAAAAAAGTATATCCATATTTATAAGAATTAAACTAGATCTCTATTTTTCACCATGTCTCAAAGTCAACTCAAAGTGGATCAAAGACTTAGGGATTAGACCAGAAACTTTGCAACTGGTAGAAGAAAACAGTCAACCCTCCAACACATTGGGTCAGGCACCAACTTCTTTAACCAGATTTTTAAAGGGCAAGATATAAAACTAAGAATCAATAAGTGGGACAATATCATATTAAAATGTTTCTGAATAACAAAGGAAACAAGTGTGAAGAGAAGCCTACAGAATGGAAGAAGCTCTTTGCCACCTGCTTCTCTGACAGGAGATTAAGATGAAAATAAAGAACTCAAAAAATGTAACACCAAAAACAGAAAAACCCAAATAACCCAATTAATAAATGGGTCAAAGAACTAAACTGAAATTTCTCAAAAGAAGAAATACAGGGCTGGGATTGTGACTCAATGGTAGAGTGCTTACCTAGCACACCTGAGACCCTGGGTTGATTCTCAATACCACGTATAAATAAATTAATTAATTAATTAAACAAAAGGTCCAACAACAACTAAAAATATTTTTTAAAAAGAAGAAATACAAGCCGGGCACAGTGGCGCACACATGTAATCCCAGTACTTGGGAGGCTGAGGCAGGAGGATTGTGAGTTCAAAGCCAGCCTCAGCAACTTAGCAAGGCCCCAAGTAACTCAGTGAGATGCTGTCTCTAAATAAAAATACAAAATAGGGCTGGGGATGTGGCTCAGTGGTGGAGTGCCCCTGGGTTCAATTCCTAGTACAAAAAAAAAAAAAAAAGAAGAAGAAGAAGAAATACAAATGGCCAACAAATATATTGTTAAAAAATGTCAACATTCCTAGCAATCAGGGAAATGCAAATCAAAACTACATTGAGATTTATCACACTCCAGTTAGAAATGCAATCATCAATAATACAAGTAATAATAAATGCTAGCAAAGATGTGGAAAGAAAGGTATACTCATATATTGTTGGTGGAACTAAAACTTAGGAAAGCAGTAGAGAGATTCCTCAAAAGAGTAGGAATGGTATCACCATAGGACCCAGGACTCATACCACTCCTTGGTATTTATCCAAAAGAATTAAAATCAGCATATTATTGTAACACAATCACATCAATGTTTAAAGCAGTGCAATTCACAATAGCCAAGTTATGGAACCATAACTTGGTCCAGGTGCCTGTCAACAGATGAATGGATTAAGGAAACATGATATATAAACATAATGGAGTTTCACTCAGCTGTAAAGAAGGAAAAAATTATGGTACTTGGAAGGGGATGGAACTGGAGAACCTCATGCTAAGTGACATAAGCCAGATTCAGAAAGTCAAGGGTCAAATGTTTTCTTTCATATGTGGAATCTAGAACAAAATAAGGGAGAAACCATTAAAATTAAACAGAGATCAATGGAGTAGAGAAAGAAGGTTGAGGGGTAAAGAGGAAGGACAGGAAAAGGAAGCCAGAATGAAATGGACCAAATTATGCAATTCACAGTAAATTCTACTTCTATATATACCTATAAAGCACCAATAAAGTAAACAAAGAAATAGAAGGAATACATAAAAGGAAATGGAGGTGGGGGGAGAAGGAGAGGAAAATAGGAAGTACTAGAGACTGAAATGGAACAAATTATATTTCATATCATATGGTTTTGTCAAAATGAACCCCAGTATTAAGTATAATGCACTAATAAAAACATAGAAAGAACAACTAAAATTCTGCTACTTAGAAATAACCACATTGAAGTTATGATATATCTGTCTAACTAAGTGTGTGTATGTATTTGAGTGATGGGGATTAGGACAGCAAGAGATTGCATGGAGTGACAGTGAGCACAACTTCATATGCACACACCAAAATGTAATAAAACACCTAAACATACACAGTGCAATCTTTAAGACAAACATAGGAACAAGGGATCATAAGATATACACTGCTTTGTAATATGCTTTTCATGCTCAGTCATAGTGGTTTCATATAAAGTAAAACTGAGTTAAAGTGAACAATGCTAGCATCCTTTCTCAAAGGAATAAATGAAGAATTAGGAGGAACATCAGGCTGGGGTTAGAAGTAATACAGCAAGGCAGTGTCACAGAAGGGCAATTGGATAGACTGATGAAACTAGCAGGAAATCAGGGAAGTTTCCCTGCCTGAAATATTCCAAATTAGTGATTCTGACTCTAAATATATTTTATCTCTCCCTTTCTACCTCTAGATGTGGCATCTGGGTCCATTTCTCTGTTCTTCAGAGAACTTGTTCTAAGATCAGATTTGACCACAAGCCTGCAGTTAGCTCTGAAAGCCACTGTTGGGAATTTACATTCTTTCTCTGTCTTCCCACTCAGGAGGCCCATCCTATCTGTGCTGGGCAGTGAGAGCCCACACAGCTGCTATTGGAGGTCTTCCTCCAGAGAGATTCATAAGTGCTCCCACTTCCTTCCTGAGCATGCTGCAGGACCCTTTGGTATGGCTGATTTTAAAATGTGTGAAAGTCCAAAATGTGAGCTATGAAAAAAGAGTTGCAGAGTTAAATGTGCTCTTTCCCTCCATCACCCCACAACCTTCCAAGCTCCACATGACATTTAAAAATTAGAATACTTCAAATAAATTTTTAAGTATTTCTCATGAAATCAGAGGCCCTGCTAACACAGAACCTGAATTACTACCTGGCAGCAGTCAACAGGTGTGGAGAGGCCATGTGCTCTCAGATGGGGGACACACTCCGCAGTTGGCCTGAACCCCAGACACTCCATTGTCTCCCTCACTTGGAGCTCAGCGTCTGCAGCTGTGTGTGATAGTTCACTCAGCTTTTGCCCTCACTTATTTTATCTACTAGGCTTTATATTCATGTTACTTTGCATCTCCTCATCTAAAGGTTTAACATGTGAATTGATAAGTAGAACTATATCCTACACCTCCAATCCCTCATTCTTCAGGCTGCACCTTGCTCTTTTTGGTCATTCGCCTTTGATTTTCTCCCCTTGAAAGCTAAAACTCAGAGTTCCTTTTATACAGATTCGTCAAATTTGGTTGTTGGAAAGCCTACATACTGTGGTTTACCCTGAGATCTGCACTTTCCAGAGACAGCCTCACAGACATTTTACAAATTCTCAGGGATTTATATCATCCTTTGCACAGGCCAAGAGCTACATGGGTCTGGTGGGCACTTTCCTGAAATAATGAAAGTGCTGATAGAGTAATCCTTTTTAACTTTGATGTTTACTTGATGTGATCTTTATTTAGACCATTGTACACCCTAGGTAATTCTATTAGAAGAAATCTGACTTTGACCCCCTACTTGCTCCATGACCACTGATGAATCAGAAGAGTAGGATTTAGCTTTGTGACTGTTGCTATTTTAGAACTGAGAAAATATTTCTTAAACCTCCATCTGGGGATATTTGCTGGACAAGGCAACATCATCACCAAAGAACAGTTCCCTGACCTCTGGCTTTGAAGGTGTGTGTAGGATGCCTGAGAATAAAGAACTCTTTTTCTTCTGCATTTACACATTCAATTTGAATCACACTATTATAATCTATTTAAGTGCATGATTTGGCTGATGTATTATTTCCTTATTCTTTCAAGTTGCTTCATCTGTGCATGTTTTATCTCCCTCCCTGACTGCTGAATAGAGAGCACAGCTCAGGTCTCTGTGAAAGATTGAAAGTGAGAAACACTTAAGGGAGGGTGGAGGGTAGGAGACTACTGCCATAGTCTAGGTGTGTAAAGTCATAAAGACTTAGGCCAGGCTTGAGCACTGGAAATGAAAAGAAAGCCATCTATTCATTATCTGATAGAAAGGCAATCGATTAGAAAAATGCTCAAAAACTGGAAGGCAAGGGAAATTGTTTCAAACATTGACAGCGCTTCAGCCAAAGTTTGTTCTCTAGAATTCTAGTTCCATTGATTATTAAAATGAGATGTTTCATACATATGGAAAGAAGAAAACAGTGAAGGTATGGAAGACTTGCTAATAAGGTACCAGCCTAGATTCAGAGGAGGAGATGGTTTTCAGCTAGTATTTAAATGGCTCCAGAGAAGGTACCTTTGATATTGTAGTGGATTCTTTGAGACACAAAGTTTCCCCTCAAGATCAAGGAAACCCCTAGCTTAAGGAGTATTGCTAGCCAACAGCTCACAGCCCATTTGCTGAAATTGCACTAAGTTGAAGATACTTGTCTTGCCCAAATACTGCCCCTGGGGACTAGCCTACTTTGGAAGTACAAAGACCTCGCCCCTTACTTGGACTCAAATCATTTCTGAAGGGTTCTCCCAGTTCAGAGCCAACTTGAGGTCAAGTTCCTTATGTCAAGGAACCAAATGGATGAAGAAGAGGCCAAGTCCCCATAGGGAAGGAACCTGCAATACTATGGAAAGCAATTTTCCTCTAGTCCTTCTTCAAAGGGACACCTACAGCCATTAAGTCAAGCTACCATAGGCTTAAAGGATAATATACAAATATTTCAAGAACTATTGGATGCTCTAAGTTGACATTGGTATTCATATGTTATTCATATGATCAACTGAGACTTCTGTTACTACCATAATATCATGGCCACTTTATTAGATTGGGTTATATGGAGGTCAGGTATCAATGAAATCATGGTCTAGGTCCAGGTTCACTGTGTGTTCATGGTCTCCATGAACCCACTCAGTGGTCATTTCTCCAGTCACTGAATATGTCATTGGAATGGACATCCTTGATGATTGATAGAACTTCCATATTTATTCTTTTGTCTAAAAGATAACAGCTTTTATAGCAGGAAAAACCAAATGGTAGCCTCTGAAACTTCCTTTCTACCTAATTAAGACTATAAAATCAAAACAGTGTCATTTGATGCAGGGAATGAGAGGGGTCAAAGCTACCCTGAAAGACCTACAGGATAAAGGGACAGTGAATCCTATCATATTCCCATTCATTTAATTCATTAGTTTGATCTCCATAAAATTCAAACAGATCCCTGAGGATGAAAGTGGAATATTATAAACTCAACCAAGTAGTGTCCCCAGTTTCAGCTGCTGTTAGTTGTGGTACTTTTGCTAAAGCAATTAATATATTCTCATAAGTGTGGTATGTGGACATTGACCTGGTGAATGTTTTGATGAGATTGGGAGAGATACTCTTCAAAGATTCAAAGAATTCACATTGGTAAATGTTTTAGGAATCTGGTCAACTAGGCATGCTTGGATATCCCCTGCAAAGTAAAGGAAAAAATATTACAACTTTTATCTCCCACCATTAAAAAAGAAGTCTACCCTTTAAAAGACCTCCACATAACCTAAAGGCAGCAACTTCCACACTTTGGAATTATTTTAACATACTTTCTAATTGACATAGAAGCTGTCCAGCTTTGAGTGGGGACCATGTCCAGGTGTGGAACAAGCAGCCCTACAACTTGAACTAAATGTGACAGACTTTATGGCATTGGTATTCTCTTGGTGCATAGAAAGGCAATATGAAGTTTCTAACAAGCCCCAGTAGAAAAAACACAAAACAGAGTAATAGGACTCTGGAACAAGATCTGTCATGTATCCCAGAGATCTATACACTATTTGAAAAAAAGCCAAAACAGAGCCTGAACACAGGATATGACGATGTGACTAGAACTGTCTACTATGAACTGGATTCTTGCCATGTCAAGGAATCTGGCAGCTCCAGAAGTAATTATTCAAAAGATGAAAATGGTACACAATGGCCATCATGAATAAGTAAACTTAATGATCAGGTCATGTAGATTTCTGTGTCTCCACCACCATTGCACTGGTACCTTTGCTCACAGTATGGTGGCAGTGGGTCTATAATGACCTGCTGACGACATATAATGTACTTGATGATCCAGCTTGATAGGTGGGTGGAGCTGAAACTGGACTACTATTGCACTACTGCCTCAATCAAGAATGGTAAAAGATGGGAGTGAGGCAAAGCTCATAAAGTATAGCTGGTTACATACTTTGTGTAGAAAGAGATGTGTCCTGAGACTATAAAAGAAAAGGATATATGCCCTTACATAAAGGTACACACATACAGACATGCACAGATCATGGGCTAATGCATTTAGACTGAATGGTCAGGGGCTTGGAAGGAGAAAGATTAGAATGTCATGGCACAGGAGAAGTGGGAAAGAAGCGGGTTTTATGGACCTTAGGAGAGTGGGCACAAAGCGTGAAGATCTTTGTATGACATGTTAATTTATACTAGAAAATACTAGCCCTGAAATAGGCCCTAAAACCACCAAGTACACAGAATGACTTGGACAGCTCAGTGTGGCACAATGGGTACAAAAAAAAGAAGCTATGCTTTCAGTAACAGAGCCTATACAACCCCCATGACATGGGCTTTTATCTCCAAGGTTGATATAGCTATTGCTGCTGTGAAATGTCTACTCTGACAGCAACAGGGAACAGAACTGATCCCCCAGTATGGTGATATTTCTGGAGGAGGCCAATCAGCCATTTAAAGGAAAAATGAATACATATGATCACTTAGACCCTGACATTTCATCTGACTAGAATTGACACACATTCTAAATATGGATTTGCTTTTTCTGCCAGCCTACCTTCAGATCAGCACCACTATCCGAAGGCATGGAGTTGCTGGTCTATTGACATAGTGTTTCAGTAAGCTTTTGCATCACTGTCATCAAAATAGCTGACAAAAACAACTTAGAGGAGGAAAAATTTATTTGGGGCTTACAATTTTGGAGATCTCAGACCATAGATGGCTGACTCCATTGCTCTGGGCCCAAGGTGAGGCAGCACATCATGAGGGAAAAGTGCAGTAGAGGAAATCTGCTCAGCTTATGGCAGGGTCACAAATCAGAGAGAGGGAGGGGAAAGGAGCCATGGGGAAGATGCACTCTTCCAGGAAAGGCCCCCAGTGACCCACCTCCTCTAACCATGCCCCACCTACCTACAGATTCCACCCAGTCAGTTCATTCAAATTAGTATGGATTGATTTGGTTACAACTCTCATAATGTAATCATTTCAGTTCTTAATATTCCTTAATTAACAGGAGTTTGGTGGTGGGGGGAGCAGCAAACCCCTCATATCTAAACTATAACATTCACCACTGGCCCCCCAATGTTCATGTCCATCTCACAAAGAAAAATGCATTTAGTTAATCTCCATGAGGCTGATAGTCCTCTGTCTATCTAGCATTATCCACAACCCAAGCTCTAGGTCTCCTCTGAGACACAAAGCAAAGTCAGTTGTGAGACCTTGTAAAAATCAGAGGCAAGTTACATGTATCCAATATACACTGGCACTATGTAAACATTCTTATTCCAAAATGGAGGAATAGGGGCATAGAAAGAAGGATGGGGCCAAAATAAGACCAAAACTCAGGTGCACAATTTCCAGAACTCCATCTGCAACTCTGCATACAGCATCTAGGACAGGTGGCCATGAGATGTGCTCTCTAAAGCATTTAGGGTGCCCTGCCCCTTTAACCTTGCAAGTTGCCAGTCATATGGACTCTCTTTTAATACATATCTCCCTGTAGCCACCAGCTTTTCTCAGCAGACACTCCATGCTACTGACATCTCTTAATTCCTGGGGTCTCCATTCCAGTTTCTGCTTAACCTTCACAGCTTCTTATATTGCCCTTTTGGAGGCAGCCCACAGGGACTCTGATCCTGCTACATTTTGCTTGACCTCCCAGGTCTTCCTTTGAAATATCAGTAGAAGCCTCCATGTCCCCTTAACTCAAACATCCTGTATTCCTTCAGAACCAGCACCATGTGGAGATGCCAAAGTCTGCAATCAGCTCACAAAATACCTGGGTCCCCTGGAATCATGGCTGCAGTGACCTCTAAGTGCCTCCATAGCTCAGTATGAAAAAACAATTTCCTAGGTCACTCTATTAGAGCAGTGCGTCTCCATGATCTCAAAGAAATTTTCTCATCTGTACCCTGGAGTTTATAGTACGTGTGGTCTTGCAAATTCCTGAGATTTCCCCCAAGCCATCTCTCCTATTGTCTCTGTGCAAAGTACTTACCACCTCTTTAGGACTATAATCCCTTCAATAAGCAACTTTATATGCAATTTCTCAGGCCAAACTGGACATTTTTAAATTCCTTTAGCTCTATTTTCTGCTCCTAATTTTCAGAGTAAACCTGGCTAAAAGCTGCCAGCAGTATCAATGCCACTAACTGAATGCTAGGCTGCCTTGGAATTTCCTGCACCAGAATAATTAGTCTGTCATCATAAATTCAGTCTCACATAAAGTGTTAAGACATGGCAAAATTTAGCCAAGTTCTTTACCAGAATATAATATGAGTGACCTCTAACCAAATTCTCAGTAGAGTTCTCATTTCCCTCTGGAACCTTGTGAGCACAGTCTGCAGTCATATCAACATTCTGTTCTTCTGAGCTCCTGCAAGAATTTTCCATTAAGCTCCAATTACAAAATTCTAAAGCTTTTCCAATTGTATTGCTAAATTTTTCAAAATTCCTAGAGCAAATCATTTCTAAAGACTTCTGAACCACATGACTAGGTAAGCCATAGCAATAACCCCATTCATGGTACAATTTCTGTTTTAGTTAGCTTTTGCCTAACTGTGACCAAAATACCTAACAACAACAATTTAGAGGAGGACAAGCTTATTTGGTGTTCATGGTTTGAGAAGTCTCAGACCATGGATGTCTAACTTCATGGCTCTAGGCCCCAGATGAGACACAACATGAGGGAAGGGCCCCATAAAGTGAAGTTGCTGTGCTCATGGTGAACTCAAGAATCTGGGGGAGAAAAGGGAAGAGCCACAGCGAAGCTGCACCCTTCCAGGGAATGCCTCGAGTGACCCACTCCTCCAGCCATACACCACCTCCCTGTAGTTATCATCACCCAGTCAGTCCATTCAAGTTATGTTGACTGATTAAGTTACAGCTCTCATAATCTAAACAGTTTGCCTCTGAATATCCCTGCATTAACCAGAGCTTTGGCAGAGGACACCTAATATGGAAACCATAACACATATAACACTGCAATTGATCAAGGAGCCCACTTTCAGCAAAGAGACATATACCAACTAACTCATTGTTCCTATTTCATATTACATCACACAGAGAATATTACCCAAATGGAGCAATGGAACATGTCTTTGAAAGCACAGTGAAGGAAACCAGATTACAGATGAATTGTGAATATAGAGTCTCATTCTTTAGTGCCCAGTATATACCCTACACCAATGACCCCTTTATGGTGTGATATCTCCACTTTGTAGACAACATGAATCCAGTCACTAAGGAATGTAAGGAGTCCCACATACTATCACTCTCAGTGACCCACTTTTATAATTTATGTTTCCATCCCCACAAACTCAAGGCTCTGCATATGTAGAAGTTCTGATTTCCAAATATAGATGCTTCTACCAAGGTACATGCAAATGTCCCACTGAACTTTAAATTACCCATGTCACTCAGTCTCTTCAAACTCTTTTTGCCAAGGTCAGGAGGCAAGGAAAGGATTGGCCAACCTGAGGGAGACAGTTTTATCATCAGGGGGTGGGAGGAGGACTTGTCCACAATTACATCACAGGGTGGCAAAATATCTTTGTGCTTCAATGGTCAAGAGAGTATAATGTGAACAGGAAGGATGTTTGAAGAAATGTGAGAGATAGAGATCATGGTCCTAAGCTTGTGATCTAAGATTGATTATCTAATGTAAAGTAATTTCCTATTAGCTGCCACTCTCTACTGAGAGCAGGAAGGTTAAGTCCCTTGGATAAGAGGAATGTCAGGAAAGAAGTACATACAAAGTAAAAGCGATATGATTTCAAGCTGGGCACAGTGGTTCATGCCTATAATCCCAAGCTACTTTGGAGACTGAGGCGGGAAAATCACAAATTTGAGGCCAACTTTGGCAACAGAGAAATCATGTCTCAAAATAAAATATAAAAAGGGCTTGGGATACTTAAGCATTAGAACAGAGACCCTGCACCTACTAGAAGAAAAAACAGGCCCAAATCTTCACCATGTTGGCCTAGGATCTGACTTCCTTAACAAGACTTCTAAAGTGCAAGAAGTTAAATCAAGAATCAATAAATGGGATGGAATCAAACTAAAAGCTTCTTCTCAGCAAAGGAAACAATCAATAATGTGAAGAAAGAGTCTACAGACTGGGAGAAAATCTTTACCACATGCACCTCGGATAAAGTATTAAAGAACTCAAAAAACTTAACAGCAAAAAACAAATAACCCAATCAATAAATGGGCTAAGGTACTGAACAGGTACTTCATGGAAGAAGAAATACAATCAATCAACAAATATATGAAAAAATGTTCAGTATCTGTAGCAATTAGAGAAATGCAAATCAAATCTACTGTAAGATTTCATCTCACTCCAGTCAGAATGGCAATCATCAAGGATACAGGAAACAATAAATGTTGGAAAGGATATGGGGAAAAAAGATTCACTTATACATTGCTGGTGGGACTGCAAATTGGAGCAACCACTCTAGAAAGCAGTATGGGGATTCCTCAGAAAACTTGGATGGAATCATCATTTGATCCAGCTATACCCAAAGGACTTAAAATGAGCATACTACAGTGACACAGCCATGTTGATGTTTATAGCAGATCAATTCACAATAGCTAAACTATGGAACCAACCTAGGTGCCCTTCAAAGGACAAATGGATAAAGAAACTGTTTATAGGACTGGGGATATAGCTCAGTTGGTAGAGTGCTGGCCTGGAAACAACAAGGCCCAGGCCCCAACCCCCAAAAAAAAAAAAAAAAAAAAAAAAAAAACTGTATATATATTCAACAGAATATTACTCAGCTTTAAAGAAGAATGAAATTATGCATTTGCTGGTAAATGGATAAAGTTGGAGAATATCATGCTAAGCAAAATAAACCAAATCCAAAAAACCAAATGCTGAATGTTTTCTCTGATATGCAGATGCTAATTCACAATAAGCAGGGAAGAATAGAGTTACTTTAGATTAGGGAGGGGGAGTGAAGTGAGGGGAGGGATATGAGGATAGGAAGAATAGTAGAAGGAAACAGACATTATTACCTTATGTACATATATGACTGTATGACTGATATGATCCTACAACATGTACAATCAGAAAAATTAGAAATTATACCAAATTTGTGTATGATATATCAAAATGCATAAATGCATTCTACTGTCATGTATAACTAATTAGAACAAATAAAAAAAATTTTAAAAAGGGCTTGGGATGTAGCTCAGTAGTAGGGCACTTGCCTAGCCCATGTGAGACCCTAGGTGATAAGAATTTAAAAATAAAGTTTGACTTATTCTTCAAATGCAATCTAGGTTCTTTGAATAAAAACTCCAAGTCTTTTATTATTATAAAAGTCTTTTATTATTATAATTATTATTATTTTGGATAGTGCTGGAGCTTGAACCCATGGCCTTGCACATGTTTGGCAGGTACTCTGCACCATTTTTTGCCCATTTTTGATGACTATGTATGTTTACTATTTTTAAATCTAATTTTACTGAAAATGATGCATTTTTGATGCTCTTAAATGTGTACAACTCTAATCCAAACTAAAATATTCTCATGACCTGATAATTTTATTTTTGGCAAGTGCCCCTTGGTGTGGTTTGGCTGTGTCCCTGAAATGCATGGAAACTCAATCTCCAGTGCAGCAGCGTTGGGAAATGGGACCTTTGTGAGGTGATTGGATAATGAGGGCTCTGCTCTCAAGAATGGATTCATGCAATGGCTCATTTGTTCTAAAAGCCAGTGTGGCTCCCTCTTGTTCTCTCTTGCCATGTGATGCCCTCCACCATGCAGTGACTCGACAAGAAGGCCCTCAGCAGATGCAGCTCCTGGATCTTGGGCTTTTCAGCCTCCAGACCTATAAGAAATAAATTTCTGTTCTTTATAAATTGCCCAATCTCAGGTATTCTATATTACAGTGAATTATGTCTGAAACACCTCAAAAAACCCTAGTAAATATGGAATAATGTTCCCAGCAGCACTGTTCACAGTAGCAAAATTTTGAAGCAATCAAAATATCCATTAAAAGGAAAATGAAATAATATTCATACAATGGAGTATCATTATATTCGGCAAAAATATAGCAGTTGAAATAACTGAACTATAGTAAAATGCAAAAAAATAAAAATGGATGAATTCAGCAGTATCTTAACTAAAAAAGTAAGAACCAAAAGCTTATGTCATTTCTTTTTTATAATAATAGAGCTATAACTTTTTAAAAAATTTAGAAGAATACATATGCATACAGGAAAACATGAAAGTCAGGGTAATGTTTTCTAGGGTAGGGAATATATGGGGATGTTTTAGTAGATATGGTTATTGCTGACCCTGCTTTTATTTTGGTGATGGGTGGTACATGATGTTTATTATAATTTTTATTGATTGATCAATCTGGGGCCATCTATAGATCAATGATGTGAGAGTATAATAAATCAAAAATTATTATTAATACAATTCCAGGCAGGAAAAAAGAACCTCCCTGCAAAAACCCATATTGATTTGTACCTTTAAAGCTAACTTCAGTATCACTTGATCATACATCTATAGTAGGTACTATAAATCTGCTCATTCAAACCCCATCTTTGGTCCCTTTTAGCATGCAGAGACCAGAAAGCAATAAACTATAATTCTAAAATTCCTTGCAGATTTAATTGCATCAGAAAAGTGTAATCAGATGAGGTTTTGATTTAGAACTAAGCCACACAGAAAGGGAGACAGGATGCCACACCAAAAATGGTGGGCGATGGTAGTGGTAGAGATACGGAGGGTTCAAGAGCAGACAGTCAGAATCCTCCTGAACCTGCAGCCCTGACCATCACAGAAGCAACCACTTCCTTGACCACTTGGTTCAGGGGGTTTTCCTTAAAAGTTTAGCCTAGAAGGTAATTCTTTGCTTCCCAATGGTATAGCAGACTATAAAATACTCTTTAATAAATCACTTTCTTTTAAACTTGCTGAATAGATTCTATACTTCACTACTTAACCCTAGCTCATACAAATATCCACAAAATAATGATTCTTGTTTCTCACTATAATTATAAAATAAAGCAAATGTCGTTGATGTCTTTTTATTTTATACATATGTACCTATGTATATCTATGAACATGTAATATAAAAAAACTAATCAATATTTGTGTGTGTCCAACATATATTGCTCAAATTTTTTCCTCTGATCAAGAAAGACCTAAAGAATTCCTGTGTTTCAATTAAATAGGAGTGACACATATAAGTTGAAACACATGTAAGTTGAAAATACAACAAATAAAAGGTTTTATGTCTCAGTGTTTCTTATTTGAGAAAGAAAATAAATATCTTAGCAATGCCAAATTGCTGTGCACCCCTCATATTTCTGTATTGTGAAATAATATTGTGCATATTGAGTATTGATATTCATCAAATGTAGAAAGGTATGTGACAGTGTCATAATTAAATAAAGTTCAACTTGTTATTAAAGTCATATCTACTGAAATGTTCCTAATACATAATTATTAATGAAGAAGTCTTAGTACAATCCCCAAGTGACAGGAAGTGTATGTGATGTGGATGCTTACTCAGAGAGGTCACTCATCCAGTTAAAAGGACTCAGTGGGGTGTCTGTTCATCTGCAGAGAATGGCTTAGTCTCCAAGCAGGAGTCCTGCTTGATTATGCAGTGTGGCTCCTGACTGAGAGATGCTTGGAATGGAAGTAGTCTGGGCAAATGGCATTTCCTGGGGAGGAGCCTTCTGTTTCCCACATGTTGAATATGTGGCAAAATTACAATCAAGGACATCAAGACTTATAATAATATAATTATAGTAAGACTACTACTTACTGCTAAGCTCATTCTTCCTATGATTGTTTTCTGTTGAATGCAGATTCATATTAAAACTCTATAGTAAAAGAGTTACTTTCATTAACTGCACCAACATGCTGCAGAAGGACCAGTCATATGTAGCATGGGAATTGAGGGGGCATGCAAAATGTTGGGGTAGAAGCGCTAGAGGAGAAAGTGAATGCATATGGCTGCCTGACCCAAGGATGCTCTGGAAGATACTCTTGAGAGAATTTGATCTCAGTCTATATAAATTGAATATTAATGGTAGAGATGATGCTGGGGACTATTGGAGCCATCACAAAAATGATGATGCTGGGGACTATTGGAGCCATTATAAAAATATTTATGAAGAAAAGAGAGTAAAGCAACAGGAAGAAAGAAGCATGCACATGAAGAAGCTGCCAGTCTTGGCTTCCACTGGCTAACAGAATATAATATACTTTGAACAATGCCTAAAAATCATGTGTCACCACAGTTCAAACAACCTTCACGAGGTACCTGCTTCAATACTGACCACTCAGGACATTGAATTGATAATTATTTCCAAGGTCTTTCTATGACTTTCATGGGATGTAGCACTTTTGCCTTCATGAGTCCCTCTTCCATTAGAAAAAAATTTGTAAATTGTATTTCATAACTGCATAGATATAAGGCAAATATAACCCAGACTGGATTCATTATTGCGTATCCATTATTATTATACTCATCCTTTTCTTCTGCTTTTAAAAGAAATTTAAATTAAGACATTTTCATGGGCCCTGAAGTATCATTTACATGCAAGCAGGATCACAGTATTGTGTACTAATGGATTAGTGAACTCTGGGAATTTATAATACCTCTGAGAATTAGGCATAAGGGACTTTTGTAGAGCATAGGTTATAATTTCAACTCTTATCATTGCTTTTAAGAGCTCTTCAATTTTCTTTTGAGTTTTATGTTCTTCATGTACTTTGTTTAAAAATGCATGACTTGTTTGTCAACAAGATACTTCCTATTCTGAGTACATCTATAATTTGGCTGTCAGTTTATAAGAGGTTGTCATTCCTGTCCTCAAAATTGATGCCTTTAAATTTCCTGTCTCCCCTAAGGAAGCATGTGACTTTGAACTGATTTGCCTTAAGGACAAGATTAGTTTACCAAAATGGAACTGCCTCCCCAGCACATCAACTAATAAGTATTCAGAGAAGACATAGAGAATTCATTGAGGAGACTGAAAAACTCCCAGTGCCAAATACATAGGTAAAATGGAATATGTGTGAGCAATTTATTCAGGTTCAATCAATTTTGATAAAGCAACTTGATCCCTTTTCCTACCATCCTACAGAAAGCCACCTTCCCTGTGTGTCCCACTTCAAGGCCTGAAATGAAATAAGCAAAGACTACTTACCACTATTTATGGGATGCATAAATAGTGAATGTAAGTATGATTACTTCTTGGGAATCCTGTATATTAATAAAATAATTATAATTTTATATGAGAATACTTTTTAATGTTGATTTTGTTATTTTTAACTTAAATGTTTTAAGTTATATATTATCTTCCCTTCTTAGTCCTTGACAGATAAGATAAAATAGGACAAAGGACAGAGTTTCTTAACATTTAGGAGATCTTAGATACTTTTAAGAAACTCACAAAAAAACTGTGAAACTTCTCCCTATAATAAAGATGCATACAAGGATGCTGAATGGGAAATTCATAGCAATCTGATTTAAAAAGCAGAAAGATCTCAAGTAAAGAACTTATCATTGCACTTCAAGAAACTAAAAAAAAAAAAAAACCAAATTAGAAGAAATAATAAAGATTAGAACCAAAATAAGCAGTATGAAAGATGAAACAATTGATTTATTGAAAAGAAAAAATTGACAAATGCTTAGTTAGACAAAGAGAAAGATAAGACTCAAGTAAATAAACCCAAGAGATGAAAATGGAGACAGTAGAGCGGATAGCACAGAATGCAACGGATCACTGGAGACTATGATCAAAACATTTGATGACCTTGAGGAAATGGCCAAGTTCCTGAACACACCCACCTTACCCAGATTGAATCATAAAGTAGAAAACCTAAACAAATCTGTGATGAGAATCAAGATTGATCAGTAATAAAAAATCTGCCTCCAAAGAAAAGCCCCGGACCAGATGCCTTCACTGCTGAATTCTACCAAACATTCAGAGTAGAATTTATTGTGGTTTTTTATTAAATTATTCCAAGAAATTAACAAGAACTCATCCTACAAGGCCAGTTAAGTTATGGTTCGGATGTGAGGTGTCCCCCAAAAACTCACGTATGAGACAATGTAAAAAGGTTCAGAGTAGAAATGACTGGGTTTCTGAGAGTCTTAACCTAATCAGTGAATTGATCCTGATGGGATTAACTGGGTGGTAACTGGAGGAGTTGGGAATTGGGGCGTGGCTTTGGGATATATATAAAATTTGTATCTGGCCTGTGAAGTCTCTCTCTGCTTCCTGATCACTGTGATGTAAGCTACATCACCCTAATGATGTTCAGCCTCACCTTAAGCCCAGTGGATTGGAGTCAGCCTTCCACGTACTAAGACCTCTGAAACTGTGAGCCTTCAAATAAAACTTTCCTCCTTTACAGTTGTAAAGTGCTGGTTGAGTCATTGAGTCACAGCAGCAAAATAGTTGACTAAAACAGCCAGCATTACCCAGATACCAAAGCCAGACAAGGATACAACATAAAAGAAAGCTGTAGGTCAACACTTTTGATGAGCACAGATGCAAAAATCCTCAACAAGATACTAGCAAACAGAATCCATCAAGACAGGAAAAAGACTTTTTCACCCTGGTCAACTGAGACTTGTCCCAGGGATGTAAAGTTGGTTCATCATAAGCAAATCAATAAATATGATACATCACATCAGTAGAAAAAAGGACCAAAACCATACAAACATCTCTATAGACCCAGAAAAAGCATTCAATGATAGTCAATAGCCCTTCATGAGCCATGAACAATTTAGGTGTAGAAGAAACATAACTCAATACTATAAAGGTCTTTTAGAACAAACGCACAGCTAACATCATCCCCAATGGCGAAAAGCTGAAAGCTTTCTCTTCAGGGAAAAAATGAAATTGTGACAACATGGATTGAACAGGAAGACATTAAGTTAGTGAAATGAGTCGGTCACAGAAAGACAAATATTGCATAATCTCTCGTGTGTGGAACCGGTAAAGGTGATCTTGAGACTAGAATTATGGTCACCAGAGGCTGGGGAGAATAGTGGGAAGGGAGAGGTGGGGCAAGGTTTGTGAGGGGATACTAAGTTACATTTAGAGAGGAGAAATTAGTTCCAGAGTTGAAGGTCTAGCTAGCACAGTAGGGTGACTAGAGATGATGATATGTACTGTGCATTGTGAAAAAGCTACAAGAATTTAAAATATTTTCACAACAAAGAAATGATAAATATTTAAGGAAAAACATGCTTTCCGTCATTTTTGAATGTAACAAAAGTATACATGTATCAAAGCATCACATAGTACCCTATAAATTTATATAATTTTTATGTGCCAAAAACCAAAAAATAAATTTATAAACAGAAAATTACAGGCCAATTTCACTCATGAATTTGGATGTAAACAGAAAATAAATAATTTCTATTCTTTTGAATTTGGTTTATACCACAAATGGAGGATTAGATTAATATAAAATATCAGTTGCGCAGAAAAGGCGTATGATAAAATTCATTTGCCAATAACATTGAAACTCTTAAAAGACTTACGACACTTATGATTCTTTCCTAAAACTTTTTAGATTAAAAGAGAACTCTGGTGAAGAATATTCTAATAAATAGTAACCACAAAAATGTCAGTAAACATCATACTTAATAATGACATATTAGAAAACTTTTCCTTTGAGATCAGGTACATACAAGGATGTTGCTATCAATGTTCCTCTCCAACTTTGTTCTAGAGGTCCTCAGAGAAGCAATTAGATATACAAATAAAAACAGAGCAAAAGATACAGAAATCATAAGGATTGAAAATTGTCACTGTTCATAAATAATTTAAATACAAGCACTAAAATCCAAAAGAATCTATAGAGGAATTTAATTATTATTAAGAAGGATTGCCAGTCTAGCTAGATGTAAAAGCAACTTTCAGAATCAGTATATAACAATAGTGGCACTATAGACTAACTGAATTATCTATTAATAAATAAATTATACTAAAGTGATGCAAAGGTTTATAAGTAGCACTAAAAAGTAAGTGAATTATAGGTACATGCAAAATTATGGGTGAATTTTACAAACATCATGTGAACCAAAAAGCAAGGCACAAAAGAATCCTAACATACATTGTGATTCCGTTTATGTACATTTCAAAATCAGACTTAGATTTACTACTGTGCCTATTTTTAAAAATCGCTATGTCAAATTTACTGTGGCATAAATCAATAAAATGCACCCACTTAAAATTAGTTAACTGGGTTTTACAAATGTACGCACCTGTGTCACCACCACCCCAATTAAGATACAGAATTTCCATCACTCCAAAAAGTCTCCCTATATCGCTTTGCATATCCCTTTGCAAATCCCCTAAGTCCCAGCCCCAGGCTACCAATAATCTGCTTTCTGCTTTCTGTCCCTTTATGACTCCATTTATATAAAGTTGACAGCAGGCCAAACTAACATCAGACAAGATTTTAGGCCTTCTCATTACTATGTTTACAAGCCCAGAAAACCATCTTTTTGTTTTTTTTCTGGAAGTGACTTGGTGACTTTACCAATCAGAATAATTAGATTATGCTGTGCCTAATTTAAAATAGCAAAATTCCAGAGGATTAATAGAATGCACATTTATTTTTCAGTCATGACAAGTCCCTTGGTGTATATAGGTCCCCATGCTGTGCCAGGTTGTTCCAACCTCATGGCACCTCTGTATCAACATGCTCCCATGATCACCAAGGTAGGTAAGAATGAGCTAGAGAATCAAGGACTGGCAATTAAATACTTCCATATGGTAGCGGAGTATGCCATATATTTCATTCGTTAAAGCAATTCACATATTGCTCCTTCCTTCAAGGAGGCAGAGAGTTCTCCCATGTCTAGATAGAAGAGAAATGATGTACTAGTGAGAAAATTACATCTCAGAATTCAGACAAAATAAATTTCATATTGTGAAAGATATGCTAAGTTCCACTTGGAAGTACAATTGACTTAATGTTTCTATCCCACCCTGCCAAATTCGTATGTTGAAATTCTAGTCTCAATGAGTTGGTACTTGGAGGCGGGGCCATTGGAAAGTAATTAGGTCATGTGAGTCCCCATGAACGGGTTTAACACCATTGTAAAACAGCAAGAGTGCTAGTTGACTCACATGAGAGGATATGAGAGATAGACCATCTGCAAACAGAAAGAGGTCTCTCACCAGAACTTGATCATGCTGGCAACCCTGATCTTGGACTTTCAGTCTCCAGAACTATGAGAATAAATTTCTGTTGTCGATAAGCTACTTAGTTTATGTCATTTTGTTAAAACAGCCAGAATTGAGATGAGAAAAGCAGCATCATAATATCTTACTTTTGATTAATACATTTAAGTTTATAAATCATTTTCCCAATGTACATTTTATTCACTTAGCAAAGATTTTAAAGCACTGATTATGGGCTAGGTACAGAATATAGTCTTCAAGAATAAAAAGTGGACTGCTCTTTCACATGACAATATAATGTAATAATCACAGTAAAAACCTATATGGGCACAGTGATGGCCCAGAGAAGAGAATATGAAACATCCTCAGAGATACAAAAAGAAGACTTCTTTTATGAAGCAATACTTATGCTGGGGTTTTGAAGATAAGTAGAAGTTTATTGGACAGAGAAGATGGATGTGGAGATGGAAAGCACAATTTAGGGAATAAGAAGGGCATGAACAAAGGCACTGAGAGTAGCCTCATGTCCTCCCAGCACAACCCCAGAAAGCAGGCATTTACCACACTTCCAATTTTATAGATAAAGAAACTGTGGCACAAAGAAGGAAATTATTCTTTAGTGCATACACCTAAAGCAAAACAGAACAGAACTCTAGTCTTTTAATTCCAAATATCATGCCCTAAATGGTTATCATTATCCAAATAAAAAAGGTACACTTTAATTAGCATATATAATTCACACAAATTATCCTACCATTTAATAATGCCTGGCATAAAATAAGTATTTAAGAAAGAATGGCAAAATATAAAGCTCTGGATGACTCTGCCTTCTATGTGCCAGGTATGGTCCACACGAGCATAAACTGTTTTGAATGAATGAATGAATGAACGAATGAACCTACAAGTCCTTATCATTAGCCAATAGGTAAAGTTTTCCTGATCTATTTGAACCCAAAAACAACCCTTCCATTTGCCTTCATAAAACTTCCATCCTACACATTGTCCACTTTTCATCAGGAAAGAGAGCAGTCAGGACACAGGAGTGTGGGTCTTGGGAAAGAGCCTAGTTTAGGTGCTTTGGACATGCAGGTGTTCCAGAAGTGTGGGTTGAATGATTGAATGGCAAACTCATGCCTGCATTATTCAAATTGAAATAACACATCTGTGTGGCTTAAACCTTCAGAGACTAGAGATTTATTACACATTAGTGATTACTTCAAACACTGGAGATTAATGAGGCATGAGAGATTACTTCAGACTTTTTACTGATCTCAGGAGTTTAGTACACACTGCAAGCTCTTCTGCCGATGCTGAGAGGTCTGATGTGTCCACAGCAGGCCTTATTTATAGAAACTCTGGTTCTGCACCAGTGGTGAGTCTGCCCTTTTATTTTGAGAGAATTCAAAAGACAGTTTGGGGTGATTGCACACCAGTCCTTTTCCCAGTGATATATCAAAATGCTCGAGCAACCACCGTTAGGATTAGCCATGTATTTGTGTATCTATTCAGATAGTCTTATATCTGGAAACATGGAGGCTAAAGGTAACCTGTGTACTAGTCTGTCATTCATTTTAAGCAATTACTATTCACCAAAGAGTGCCTTCATCAGCTGCTAAAGTGGATAGCAGAAAAACAAACACAAGGCACAGTCTTTGCTCTTAAGAAGGATACAAACCCGATGGGGAGGTATGAGAGAATAATAAAATAAAACTTGAGTGAAATAGCAAATATCTAGGCAATAAGACTATAAGAAGAGAGGTGCTGGGGTTTTGAGAGCATCCAGGAAGACTTATTAGGAGAGGCAGGACTTTGAGATGTTTGAGTTTGAACATCACAGTTTTTCACTCCATGCCGTTTCCAGAATAGACCTCATACAATCATTCATGGGCTGCTCACTCTACCTGGCATATTTTCCCCCACTTTCCTGCCTGACCAAAACCCTCTTCAAGGCCCAATTCAAATATGGCATCCTCTTCCAGAGGCTTCCCCCAGCTCCTTTGGCACTTGACCCTTCTTTGAGGTCCCAAAGCCCTTTATATGTATCCCCAGTGCAACACTGACACACACTGTCCTGTAAGAAATCTTTCATGTGTCCGTCCTCCCACTGGATGGTGCCAGGAAATCAGGAGCTCTCAGTAATCAGTGTTTACATGGATGTATGTATATATTAACTGAAGGAGAGCTCTCTAAAGAGACAAAAGTGGCAAATCCAGTAAAATGGGTCCAAACTTTGAAATACCTTTTAAAAGGCCAAAGGGAGGGAGATAAGAGAAAAAGAAGCTTTAGTAGGTTAAGGGAAAACGTTGGAGCTTTTCTGAAAAATGAATTGGAAAATAAAAGACCTCTACAATCCCACTTCTCAGAGATATCTACTATTAACATATTTGTGTTTCTCTGGAAGTTTTTCTATGCATATAAATACACTGGCAACTTTCCCTACAATTTATGTTCCCATTATTCATATAAGAGAGTGTCTCAATATCCAGTCAAGCAACAAATGTTTATTATGTGCTTAGAAATTGCTATGTAATGGCAAACAAAATAGACATTATCCCTGCCTCCCATAGATTTTATGGAATAGGAGATAAAACAGCAACTAAAATTTACAAATTGTTAAGAAAATGAATAAAATGTGCAAAAGCTCATCCACACCATTCCTGCATTCCTGGGGATGTTTCAACAGAAGCATAATATGATGACTGCAGCGTTTAGGATGATTAGGCTGGTGGCAGAATAGATTGAAAAGGGAAGAGATGAGCTGATGAAAGATGTCATGTGTAAATGGCAATGGTGCAGAAATAAAGCTGAAACCAAGAAATGCTTAAAGAAAATTTTTTAATTTGTGTTCCATGAATCCCTTTAGGGGATTACAAGGATAAACTTCAAAATTGTTGAAACCTCAAGTTTAGACTTTATGTACAGTTTGTGTATTTTTTTATGGTTAGCAAGTTTTATAGTTTCACCAGTCTCTGTAGGGTCACTATAACACAGTAGTTTTGTTGTTGTTATTGTTGTTTTAGCTGTTGTTCTTTTTAGATATACATGAAAGTAGAGAGTATTTTGACATTTTATACATACATGGAGTATAACTCATTCTAGTTAGGATCCCATTCTTATAGTTGTACATGATGTGGAGTTACATTGGTTGTGTATTCATATATGAACAGGAGAGTTATGTTGGATTCATTCTACTGTCTTTCCTATACCCATCCTCCCTCCCTTCCCTTCATTCCCCTTTGTTTAATGCAATAAACTTCTATTCTTCCCCTCCTCACTTTCCCTTGTTGTGGGTCAGCATCTACATATCAGAGAGAACATTCAGCCTTTGGTTTTTGGGGATTGGCTTGTTAGTGTGATTATTATCCAGTTCCTTTCATTTACCTGCAAATACCATAATTTCATTCTTCTTTATGCCTGAATAATATTCCATTGTGTATATATACCATATTTTCTTTATCCACTCATCTGTTGAAGGTCACTTAGGTTGATTCCATAGCTTGGCTCTTGTGAATTGAGCTATTATAAACATTGATGTGGTTGTATCACTACAGTTGCTGATTGTAAGTCCTTTGGGTATATACCAATGAGTAGGATAACTGGGTTGAATGTTTCCATTCCAAGTTTTCTCCATATTGCTTTCCATAGTGGTTGCACCAGTTTGCAGTCCCACCAGCAATGTATGAGTGAACCTTTTTCCCCACATCCTTGCCAACATTTATTCTTACTTGTATTCTTGATAGTTGCCATTTTGACTGGAGGGAAATGGAATGTCAGTGTAGTTTTAATTTGCATTTCTCTAATTGCTAGAGATGTTGAACATTTTCTCAGATATTTGTTGACCATTCATATTTCTTCTTATGTGAAGTGCCTGTTCAGTTCCTTTGGGGAAAAAAAATTTCTAAGGGGGCTTCAAATTCTGAAATTTATAGGTAGACATCACTCACCAAGTAACCGAAAAGATTATTACAGTTGACTGATGGTGAGGTCTGGGGGCATGCCATGTGGCCTGGACCTCATGACATTATCTAAAAATAATAATACACACTTAGTTGCAAAGACATTCTGACATAAGTTAGCAATGATCATCTAACTTAAGTATGGGTATCTAATTGCCAGATCACCCCATCCATAGTGCACGGTAAATTGTTTGTCTTATCATATTTTTACTCTTTCCAACTATGATTTTGAGAAAAGTTTAAATGATAGCAGTGACTTTTTCAGTCTTTTTCTTATATTTCCTTCATAAATATTTGCATAAACCTTCTAATTATTTATAAATAGAAAGCTATATTGCATTGTTTTTCGTTTTGTAACCATCTTACTTTTAAACAAATTCTAATGCAGAAACCACAAAATGGAAGAGACTGACTTCTCATGTTCTCTCAACAATTGCAGGGATCTCCACGTGATAGACGTGGTGCAGAGGGCACACAGGGGCATGAGGGCATAGTATTTTCCAGAAGTTCCAGAAGAATTTCTGTTCCAATCATAATTAAAAATGGAAGAAAAAAATAACTGTAGATCTTTCCACTTACCACTGAGAAACTGTTTAATTACCTTCAATATGACAGGTTGTTAAGTTCTACTTGAGAATATATTATTTTTCCTTAGAATTTTGGGAAATAAGAAGAAATAAAAATATATGGGTATTTTTGTTCTCAAGCTCCCAAATTTGTGCAAAAATAATACAGGCAAAACTCAAGAGCCAACCTTGCTTTATAATAATCCGTATAATAATTCTTAAGGGGCAGCCTTGCTTTATAACGATCTGCCCTCATGTTAAAGAACCTAGTCTCACAAGACTGAGAACTTCTTTATGAAAATCATTACTCTGGCTTAGGACCTAATCACCTCTTAAAGGCCCCACTTCCCAACACCCTCACTGGGAATCAAATTTCAGTATGAGTTTCCAAGGGGGGAAACCACAGCAGCTTATTTTTGTGTCTAAGGAGACTCACACCTCCTTCTGTGGAAGTGCTGCCTTCTGCAAGTCTGACCCCCTCACATAGAAACAAATCTCCTGAAACAAAGTTTAAAACACTAAGCACATGCCGTTTTCATCATCCCTTTAGGAGCAAAGCCGATTTCTAGCACCCAGAGTTACCAGGATTTGTATATTTTGAGACAGTTATCTGGTTAAAATTGATGGAGCCAGAAATTAGAGCCACAGGTAATTATCAACAGCAGAACATTGCACTCACTCTGATTCAAATGCTATGCCAAGAACTTCGCTTGATTGTTTACTTTTCAAAATAGTCTTCTGAAGTTGGGTAGAATATTATTTAATGTATTTTATTTTATTTTATTTTTTTAAAGTTTTATTTTATTTATTTATATATATATTTTTTTAATTTTATTTTTTTTTATTTACTTATTGATTCATTGAACACAAATGGAGTACAGCTATTGTTTCAAGGGTTGTACACAAAGTAGAGTCACACCATCTGTGCTTTCTTGCATGTACACAGGGCAATGATATCTGTCACACACTCTGTTATTGATTTTACTCCCCACCCGCCCCCACCCCTCCCTTCCCTCTATGCTAGCTATCTTTCCTCCATTCTTGCCATCTTTCCCCCCCACATTATGCATCATCCTTCATTTATCAGAGAGACCATTCGGCTTTTGGATTTTGGGGATTGGCCAATCTCACTTAGCATAACAGTTTCCAACATCATCCATTTACCTACAAAAGTCATAATTTTATTCTTCTTTATGGCTGAGTAATATTCCATCGTGTATATATACCACAGTTTCTTTATCCATTCATCTACTGAAGGGCATCTAGGTTGATTCCACAATCTAGCTATTGTGAATTGAGCAGCTATGAACATTGATGTGGCTGCATCACTGTAGCAATCTGATTTTAAGTCCTTTGGGTATAAGCCAAGGAGTGGGATAGCAGGGTCAAATGGTGGATCCATTCCAAGTTTTCTAAGGAATCTCCACACTGCTTTCCAGAGTGGCTGCACCAACTTGCACTCCCACCAGCAATGTATGAGTGTACCCTTTTCCCCACATCCTCGCCAACACCTGTTGTTGCCTGTGTTCTTGATAAAAGACATTCTAATTGGGGTAAGATGAAATCTTAAGGTGGTTTTGATTTGCATTTCTCTTATAACGAGGGATGTTGAACATTTTTTCATAAATCTGTTGATTGCTTGTAGATCTTCCTCTGTAAAGTGTCTGTTCATTTCCTTGGCCCATTTATTGATTGGGTTATTGGTGTTCGTGGTGTAAAGATTTTTGAGTACTTGGTAGATTCTGGAGATTAGTGCTCTGTCCGAAGTGTGTGTGGCAAAGATTTTCTCCCACTCTGAAGGCTCTCTCTTCACATTGCTGATTGTTTCCTTTGCTGAGAAGAAGCTTTTTAGTTTCACTCTATCCCAATCATTGATTCGTGCTTTTATTTCTTGCGCTTTGGGAGTCATGTTAAGGAAATCTGGTCCTAGGCCAACATGATGAAGATTTGGACCTATTTTCTCTTCTATTAGGTGCAGAGTCTCTGGTCTGATTTCTAGGTCCTTGATCCACTTTGAGTTGAGTTTTGTACAGGGTGAGAGATATGGGTTTAGTTTCATTTAGCTGCATATGGATTTCCAGTTTTCCCAGCACCATTTGTTGAAGAGGCTATCTTTTCTCCATTGCATGTTTTTGCCTCCTTTGTCAAGTATGAGATACCTGTACTTATTTGGGTTTGTCTCTGTGTCCTCTATTCTGTACCATTGATCTACCTGTCTATTTTGGTACCAATACCATGCTGTTTTTGTTACTATTGCTCTGTAGTATAGTTGGAGGTCTGGTATTGTGAAACCCCCTGCTTCGCTCTTCTTGTTAAGGATTGCTTTAGCAATTCTGGGTCTCTTATATTTAATGTATTTTAATAATCATATGCATCCAGTTACAAAGACACCTCAATTCAAAATACGATTAATAATCTTCCAACTTTTTTTTTTTTTTCAGTCCTGGGGATTGAACCCAGGGCCTGTGCTTGTGAGGCAAACACTCTACCAACTGAGCTAGATCCCCAGACCCCCAGTCATCTTCCAACTTTTACACAGTGTCTCACCACCAGACCATGCCATCACAGAGGCTGAGTAACTGCTCCAGCGTCACAGAGCAGGAAGTGAAATCGCTGGGTCTTGAATCCAGAGTCCTTCCTCTGCGTGACTCAAGAGCCTTTATTCTTCCCATAGCCCACTCTTTGTCTCCTTCTGCTCCAAATAGGACTCCCCAGTCAAATCCTCTCCACAGGAAGGTAACTTGAATGTGACACTTACAGAGTGTGAGTATTGAAGAAGAGTAGAAGAGGTAAAGATAGAAAAAACTTAGGAAAATGGATGTTAGCAGAAACCAAGAAGGGTGAGAGACAATGAGTGTGTCATCAGGGCCAAGGTAAAGTCACAGAAACATGGGTACACTCTGTCCACGAAAGATGGTCAACACTCCAGCTCTCATTAGGCTGATGGTGTGACATTTCCTCAAAGAAGTAGCCAGAACACATCTCTGGTCCTCGCTCTTTCAGCAAACTTGAATCAGAAACAATCTTTTGCTTGGGCAAGAAACAGGTTTCCAAACAAAGTGCTGTAGGAGAAAGTCAACTCTGACATCATTTCTAGTGGTAGCCACACAGTCAGTGCTCTGTGATTAATGACAAAAATTGCTGGCACTTCAGGAGAATTTAGGAGATAATTCGACTATGAATAAGACACCTGCCAAAAACTTCACTTGCAGCAGTGTCTGAGAGTGAATTGAAGAGACTTGTTAGTTTTCCAGACCTTTAGTTTCTTGAAATCCTCTTCCAGAATTAAATTAGATCATTACTGGGTAAAGATTTAGCATTATAGTTTTTGCTCTAATGGAGAGTCATTTAAAGAACAAGCATCATTTAAAAATAATAAACACTTTTTGTTTCACTGGGAGGAAAATCACATTCCTCCAGGTGAGCAATATATGCTTCCTTTAATTATAAAGAGAATTTTAATGCCAAAATAGACTTTCTGCTTTGTCTCAGCTGCCAGGAAACACAACCACCATATAAAGTGCAAAGGCTAATGCATCTCAGATGCCTGGCACAATTTATACACTACTGTTTTCAAATACTTTTGTTCCCCTTTTTTAAAAATCACCTGTTTTATATATTTTTACTATTATAAATCATCCACAGGTATTTTTGGAAGGTGAGATTGAACTATATGAAATTGTCCTAATCACATTTAATCTACAAAATGAGCAATTCTATATGGTTCCACTTACAAATTAGAAATATAAGCTGGATAAATGCTCAAGGAAAATAGTTCCTAAAGGCATATGAAAAAATTTTAACTATGAAAACCTGCGAGAGACCATATGTGCTTTTTATTTTCTTCTCCATGATTTTTGGTATTTTCTAAATGTTCAATTGACAATTCACACATGGCTGCTTCTGCCTCTTCACCTCTGTGGAAGTCTCTGCCTTATTAAACTGCACTTACTACCCTGCTTTGCACTTTTGGAAAAAAAAAATGATGTATGTTTTCAATGAGTTTCTTGATAGGAAATACTATTTTGTTTATCTTTATATCTATTATTCCTGTACATCAGAGGATTTAGTAAATATTTATATGATAGAGTGAATAAATGTATCCAAGTCTGGCTTAACTAAATCAGAGCATAATTCATGTACAACTTTTTCTGCCTTGGCTTTAGTACTTATTTTTATAAAAATAATTGAATAAAGCTTCATAATGACTTCTTATATTTTACATCTTCCCTATTAATATGCTAACCTTTGGGCATATATGTTCTTAAATTCTATTCAGGTGACGTTTATATTTCCTTTCAGTTTTTTCTGTCCTAGCGTGGCTTTTAGCATTGCATTACTATACCCATAAGATCATACTTGGATGTTTTCCAGATTTCTTAAATTAAATGGAGGTTATGTTCAAGGGATGTCCTTGACTCTTGCCTTTTCTGGCTTGGAATTATTTCTCTTAATGAATCCAGTGTCTGTCCCAATTCTATAGCAGATGACCTTGAGGTCATTCTGTCTCAGCTTTCCTCTGTGTTTTACATCAGTTAGCCTGCTCAGTGTTTACAACACCCCTTTAAGAACGAACAATTTCAGACCATAATGTTGTCTTGGGTTTGAAAAGTATAAACAATTTCACTTTCCCATGTACAAGGAGGCAGGAGGTTATGATAAAACTAACACCTCCCAAAATGTAATGCGCATACAAACCACCTGCAGTCTTGTTAAGATGGAGATTACGGTTCCACTGGTCTGGGGTGGAGCCTGAGGTTCTGCATTCTCACAAGGTGATGCTGGTGATACCAGGTTAAGACCACAGTTTGAGTAGCAAGGATATAAACTCTCTTGGATATCCCTGAATATCCCTAAGTGATCTAGTCATCTCTAGAAAATTCAGAAGTTCCTCACTCAGGCTGGTGGCATTCCATCTGAGTCTCACTCCCAGGTTAGCTAAAGTTTCAGAGGTTCTCCTTTCCCTTCATCTTTTTGGATTGCTCTACAAGGTGCCTCATGGAACCCCAGGGTACTTACTATGGCATTCCACCTGTGCAAAGTTTTTCTCTGTGCTCTGAATTTTCCTGTCACACATCCAATCAGTTCAAGTTCCTGTTCGCATTAACTAATAGAAGCTAATTAGAAGAACCAATCAACCTCAATAAAGTGTCAATGGATCCTGTGGCTTAATGCGATCATTTCCATTTGAAAACAAAATTTTTTAGTTTGCATTCTTGCTCTGCCATTCAACAGGTATGGGTCTCATCAAATCAATTAGTGCCAATATGGGCTGAATAAATGTCCATTTACCTACCCCAGGAACCTGTAAATGTTACCTTATGTGGCAAAAGGAACTTTGTACATGTGGTTACACCAGGATATTGAGAAAAACAAATTATCCTGGAATTATGTATGTGTGCTCAGTGTAATCACAGGAATCCTTCCAAGAGGAGGCAATGTGAAGATGGAAACAGAAATTGGAGTGATGTGACCATAAACGCAGCCAGTCTCTAAAACCAAGAAGAAGCAAGGGATGAATTCTCCCTTGGAGCCTTCAGAAGGGTTAGAACCAGCCCTACCAATACCTTCATCTTAACCTTGTGTGACTAATTTTAGATGTCTGGACTCCAGGATTGTAAGAAAATTAATTGTTTTGATTTAAGCCACTAAATTTGTGGTAATTAGTAAATTAAAACAATGTCTCTATTTTCTTAATCTGTAAAATGAGCCTAATAATAGCAAGGCCAACAGAAGCATTGATGTGAGGATTAAAAGGAATAATACACAGAAAATTCTAAAGCTATGGATCTCAGACCTCAGTGGATGTAAGAATTATTTGGGAGCTTGTAAAATGAAGATTTCTTCCATGGAGATTTGAATGTGATATCTTTCCATTTGAGCCTATAAGTCCACATTTTTAATAATCACCTCAAAATTTCAGACTTGAGTAGTTCATGGCCACACCTACAGATGCTGCTCTAATGTGTGGTCATTTCAGAGGTGGCACCCATAAAATAAGGACAATGATTTTTCCATCCCAGTCACAGGATGTGGTAGCAGCTTGCACAAGCCATAGTCAACAGATCATGATTCTCTTCTGCCATGCAATGATATAGCATGTGCTGGGGCAGCTTGTCTGTCCTTCATATTCAGGAGAACACATTGGCACTTCCTAATTAAGGATACCTGAGCCAAATGCATGTTATTTATAAGAGCAATGCTCAGAAAAGAAAACCTTTTTTTATGTCTCATTTGAGGGTCTATTTTATGCTAGAAACTAAATTTCTGCTATAAAGGAGTGCACAATATGATGTGGCATAGACATGTTGTCATGACAAGTTACACAGAAAGGATCAGAAAGATTAGAAGAGTTTTATAGTAGAAGAATAAAAATAACCAAAACTTAAAGTGCTACTAATAACTACAGTGCTTACACAAATGCCTCCTACCTGTCCTTAAATATGGACCCTATTGCATGAGCCCATAGGAAACAACCAATTCTACTAGAGGATCATGTGATAGTTAATTGTCAGCTCAACTGGAACATGGGATTGCCCAGATATTTGGTCAGACATTCTTCTAATGTATAAGGGTGTTTTGGGATGAAGTTAACATTTGACTAAGGTAGATTACCCTTCCTAATTTGGGTGGCCTCCATCCAGGTGTAGACTTGAACAGAATAAAAAAGACTGAACAGAATAAAATGAATTCCACCTGCTTGATTGACCTGTAGGTAAGACATTGTTTTGTTTTGTTTTTTCTCTACCTTCAAACTGAAACTACAACATCATCTCTTTCTGAGTTTCAAATCTTCTAACTCTTGAACTGGAAATGCACATTATCTTTCCTAGATCTCTTGTCTTAGGACTTAGGAACCATATCATCAGCTCTTCTGAATCTCCAGCTTGCTGACTCCAGATCTTGGATCTTGTCAGCCTCCCTGATTCAGGAAGTCATTTTCTTATAATAGATCTCCTACTGGTTCTGTTTCTCTGGAGAACCCTAATCGAAACGTACTTGGGAACTCTTTCCAGAAGAGGTCATTTTTCACGTTGAAATAATACATTATCTATTTAAATATTCTACCTTAGTTGTAAAGTAGATTTGTAAATTCCCTTTCGTTCATTTATTTCAACACACATTTGGGGCTGAGATTAATTTAATTTAGTGACTTCTCATTGTATGTCGGCCCTTTGCTGGGCACAGAGGTGATGTTGAAGAGTAAGACAGCAGCCCTGCCTCATGAGTGAGGAAATCAGACTTGAAAGCTAAATACTGCAGAGCAATGCCATGAACACAAATGATATTTTCAAAGTGGCAGTCCCATTGTCTGCAAAATGGACGCTGGCCAGTTAGTACTGCCAGATTTTTAAAAATTACATGGTACGTACGTTTACTAAAAAATGTTTTCATTCTTATTCGTTGTTTATCTGAAATTCAAATTTGACTGAGCATTCTGTTTTTAATGATTAGATCTGGTAACCCTCTGTCCAGATCTCTCTATATATTCAGAGTGATATAGAGACTAGGAGGACATGGTTCTCCTTCAGGGTCAGAATGGTAGATGCCCTTCTTTTCTTCTTATCTAGATTATTGGATTTAGCCCTGAATCCTCTACCCCCAATCTGCTGCCCCCAGGATTTTCACTGCAGACATTGCATTTCTCCACTTGCTGATTTAGCAAATTCCCTGTGCATAGCTTCAGAAATGGTAATAAGGAAGCCCTTCTGGGACCCAGGAGAAAGTCTGTGACTCTGCCTCTGAGGAGTGGAAGGGACTTTAACCTAATTTTGCTTTTCCCAAAGCTACACCTCTCTGGACTTGCTACTTGGGGTATTTTCAGTCAGCTAAGGGGAGGGCCGGCCTGCCTGGAAAAATGTGAGTAGTCTTCAATGTTCTCACAGACAACACTAGTAGAGGTGGAAAGCAGAGGATTTGGAATTAGTCACACTGAATTTCAACTCTTGCACTGTCATTTAATTGCTCTATGAACCTCAGCAGGGTTCATAAGCCTCCATTTCTTCAATGATAACATGGGAAGATCACTTTGCTGTGAGGATGAAATCAAAGGAGGTTTATAAGAAACAGTGTCAGGAGGTAAGTGTGCGCTCAACAGTGATGGTGATTATTAATACATTTGGGTCCCTTTTACATCTAGTTTATTACTAGTCTGTTTGCTTTGGATATGTTGGTGCTAACATTTTTGTGCATCTGGCTTTTTTTTTAGGTTCAAATTTATGTCTTGGAATAAATCCTTAGGAATAGCGTTATTAGTTCAAAGTCTATTAGAGGTTGAGTAGAGATGCTGAGCACAGGCTCTGGAGACAGACCAAGTGGTATCAAATTTTAGCTACCCCATTTTCTGGCTATGTAATTTGGGGCAGGTTCCTTGGGTTCTCTGTACTGTGATGATATAGAATTCAAATCAATTGTTATTGTGAATATGTGGTGAAATTTAGTACATATAAGCAATCTTCTAAAACTAAAATGTGATAATTTCATATAACAGTAACTAGATTAACGATCTCATCAGGCCAAAAGCAGACCTTATTTTGCCTTATGTGTGTCATATTTATTGTTTTCACATTCTTTCTCTTCTTTTTCACAGTTTGGTAATTTTTCTGATTTATTACTTATTTTTGTATTTCATTATGTATCTCCTACACTATAAAATTTTCTGTCACTTCAAAAAGTGAAAATCATATTTCATTTGCCTAATCTAAATGATTTTTCTGTGCCATTTTAGGCAGTGATGGTGGAGATACTTGGAGATAAAAAGCCTTTCTAGCATCCTTTTATGTAGCACCACTGATGAGAAAGCTGCAGGCAATAGCAGGAATGGGGGACCCAGAAGGTCGGCTTGGAATCTGAGAAGAATTGTTCGTGCAGTGAGATAGGAACAGAGTGGCAAGAATGTCAGGTTCAGAATTACAACATCTTTTTGTGGACAGTACTGTCTTTAACAGGTAGAGGATAGAAGTCTTTTGGTCTAGTGCAAGTCACTTTCAGACAACCTTTTAAAATTTTGCCTAGTGCAGCCATATGCTGTTGCCAAATTAAGCACTCTGTAGAGATGATACTTTGAAAAGGAAATGGGGTGTTGTCATTTTGGTGATGTGGACCAAAAGGAATCAACAGAAATGGAACTAACAGCTAAGTGGCACATAGTTCCACCCCTACTTCAGGGCACACTGTCCTGATGGGTTAGTAATTTTGTTTTTGAATTGAATGGAAATGGATGCAATGATTCTCCCAGGACTAGTTGAAAACCATCTTTCCCATCATGCAAGGCAATCCTGTGTCTCAGCGTGCCCCCTGAGCAAGATGGATGTGAAAGGAGCAAGGGCTGCACTTCTGCGGGGCTCTCACGCTCCACACCTTCCCAGGACTTGTCTGCCAGACTCAGGGTAACCCCACTGGTCTTCCTCTTGAACCACTGCAGCATCAGACATAGAGCACATTTCTCATTGGCACATTTCCTCCTCATGCACAACCAGAGCAGCAAAAGTCTAATTTTCACAGGCTCTCAGTTCTTATCTATTCAGGAAGACAGGAGTAATGAAGCATGTCATTCCCCTGACTGACTTGAGTCACCTGGTTCTTCACAGGTTTTCAAGCTCAAGCTCACTTAACTGAATTCTACACAATAGAATGCGGTTTATTCCTCCTTCCAGGAGTTACCTATAAAATAATGTTAACAGGAAAATCCACACGCGTGCTATCATCTGTTTTGCCTTTCCTCATTTTCCAAAATTAATCATGAATGAAACTTTGAGAGATTTTTATACAGCAAGTCCAACTCTCTAAATCTCAATTTTCTCTCTCATAAAAATGAGGAACAGCAACAGTAAGAACTCCAGTGAGACTAACAGCCCCTGGCGCAGGGCTGGCCACCCAGAGTGGCAGCTGACACACGTCACTTACACTTTTACACTTCATGACAAACCTTCTGTACACAAAATGTGCACAGCTTGACCTCCCTAAATTCCACAGATTCCAGCTGCAGAGGAGAGGAATGGGTTTCAATGACCTGGCCCTGATCCACCCACTCAAAGGGGGTGAGTGTTTCTGTGGAAACAGCAACCCAGAACATGAAGAAATCGCTCTTTCTGTAACAAAGGACCGCATGATGCTGTTCTGCACTGCTGAAATGTTTCTGGCATTTCTTAGAAGAGGTGGGTGCAGGGGAGCCAGGGACCCTGGTGGGCAGTGGGGCAGTGGGGCAGGTAGAGAACTTGGAGGAAAAACAATGAAAGTAATAGTCATGCCAGTATCTACCCCAGAGTTGTTAGAAATGTTAAGTCTAACAATATATTTAAAATTGAATTCTATATAACTAAAGTGCTAAAAGTATGAATTAGTATTTTATTAGCTTCAAAATTAAAACCATAATTCTACTTGATATTAGCAGAAACAGTAAGGATGATAACAATCAAAGCAATTGACTAATGTTCATTGAATACATATAAATTAAATGTGCATACTAAGTCTACTAATTTTTCCTTCATAATTCACTGATTTCTTTTTTAATCTTAACTAATTCCATCATTATGTTTCCCTTATGTTTTTTTAGGGTTCTCTTTTTTGATTCTTTATGTTGAGTGTTTCATTCATGTACCTGTATTTGTTATTATTTAATAATAAGGAATTTTAAAAGACAAACATGTCTGAGTTAACTGCCATATCTCAAAAGTTTTATACACAGTAGTTGCATTGTTATCTTCTAAATAGTCATTAATTAGAGTTTGATTTTCCCTTTGATCTAAATGACTTAACAGGAGTTTTAACATTTCTAGGGAGACCCAGCTGGGAGGAGCGCTGAGGACCAGTCACTCGAACTTCCCTGCTGCTCAAGCTTCCCCCAGGCCTGAGCACTGCATTATCAAGCACCTCTCAGGCAACAGACTGCTGAAAAATAGGAGGTTTGAACAGTACAGTATAATTTTATTGCAGAACTTTTTTAAAAATAGTATTATGATTATTCCTATTATACCTACTATATTCCCACTTTTTTCTTTTATTAATATCCTTATCACTCTATCATCCTCTTATTTATCTGTTTCCTTGGAGATTCTCTCTTTTCTCATGCTGACAACCTATTTCTTTTAATCCCACTTTCACTATTGCTACAGCATAGTACCTCTATAGACTCACTTCCTATCTCATTAACGTTATATTCTACACCCCTCCTCATCCTCTTTTTCCTAAATTTGAAATTGTGTTCCATACTGAAAAACCTATTGGTTTTGCTGTAGATAATAAGGTGAACCCATCTCTGTATATTAGGACAACAGTAAATATCGAAATAGGGAATATATGGATTAAGGATACATATTGTTTATATGGTGTGTTGCTAATATTAATCTCTTCAAGGTGAAGTATTGAAAATCTGCAGGGACACTATAAGTCTTTAAAGGGAAACTGCAATACCTCTGATTTGCCCTGTTAGAGAAGATACATGAGCAACATGAGAAAACAAGGGAAGAAAGTGTCCCCAACAAACCTAGATGCTATATCAATAGAACCCAATGACAGCATGATAGAAGGAATGTCAGGAAGGGAGTTCAGAATGTACATAATTAAAATGAACCAAGAAATGAATGATGTGACAAGAGAGCAAATGCAGGCTATGAATAATCAGCTAATAGAGCAAATGCAGGAAGCAAAAAATCATTTCAATAAAGAGATAGAAGTTCTGAAAAAAAAAAAAGAAATCCTTGAAATGAATGAAACAATAAACCAAATTAAAAACTCAATAGAAAGCATAACTAACAGACTAGATCACTTGGAAGACAGAACCTCAGACAATGAAGACAAAATATTTAATCTTGAAAACAAAGGCGAACAAATAGAGAAGATGGTAAGGAATCATGAACAGAACCTCCAAGAACTATGAAACATCATGAAAAGACTAAATTTAAGAATTATTGGGATTGAGGAAGGCACAGAGATACAAACCAAAGGAATGAATAATCTGTTCAATGAAATAATATCAGAAAATTTCCCAAATCTGATGAATGAGATGGAAAATCAAATACAAGAGCCTTACAGGACACCAAACACACAAAATTACAACAGATCCAAACCGAGGAACATTATAATGAAAATACCTAACATACAAAATAAAGATAGAATTTTAAAGGCTGCTAGAGAAAAGCATCAGATTACCAACAGGGGAAAACCAATATGATTATCAGCAGATTTCTCAGTCCAGACCCTAAAAGCAAGAAGGACCTGGAATGACATATTTCAAGCTCTGAAAGAAAATGAATGCCAACCAAGAATCTTACACCCAGCAAAACTTACCTTTAGATTTGATAATGAAATTAAATCCTTCCATGATAAACAAAAGCTAAAAGAATTCACAAATAGAAAGCCTGCACTACAGAACATTCTCAGCAAAATATTCCAAGAGGAAGAAATGAAAAACAACAATGTAACCCATCAAAGGGAGGAATTACCCTAAAGGAATAGCCAATTAAAGGAGGAACCTAGTCAAGTTAAAAGGCAAAAATAAGTCAAAATGACTGGGAATGCAAGTCATATCTCAATAATAACCCTGAATGTAAATGGCCTAAACTCATCAATCAAAAGACATAGACTGGCAGACTGGTTAAAAAGAAAGACCCAACAATATGCTGCTTTCAAGAGACTCATCTCATAGAAAAGGATACCCACAGACTGAAGGTGAAAGGATGGGAAAAAACATACCATGCACATGGACTCAGTAAAAAAGCAGGGGTTGCCATTCTTATTTCAGATAAAGCAGACTTCAAGCCAAAGTTAGTTAGAAAGGATAAAGAAGGTCACTTCATACTGCTTAAGGGAAACATACATCAGCAAGACATAACGATCATAAATATTTATGCCCCAAACAATACCACATCCATGTATGTTAAACAAATACTTCTCAAATCCAGGAACCAAATAGACCACAACACAATAATACTAGGTGACTTTAATACACCTCTCTCACTATTGGACAGATCGTCCAAGCAAAAATTGAACAAAGAAACCATAGATCTCAATAACACAATCAATAAATTAGATTTAACAGACATATATAGAGTATTCCATCCAGCAAAAAGTGAATACACTTTCTTCTCAGCAGCACATGAAACCTTCTCTAAAATAGACCATATGTTATGCCACAAAGCTACTCTTAGCAAATACAGAAAGATACAGATAATACCTTGCATTTTGTCAGATCATCATGGAATGAAATTAGAAATCAATAATAAAATAAAAAACAGAAACTATTCTAACACCTGGAGATTAAATAATACACTATTAAATGATGCATGGATAACAGAAGACATGGGGGGGAAATAAAAAAATTCATAGAGGTAAATGAGAACAACAATACAACATATCAAAATCTCTGGGACACCATGAAAGCAGTACTAAGAGGAAAATTCATTGCTTAGAGCACATTCAACAAGAGAATGAAAAGTAAACAAATAAACGACCTCACATTACAGCTCAAAGACCTAGAAAAAGAACAGATTAACACCAAAAGTACTAGAAGACAGGAAATAATTAAAATCAGAGCTGAAATCAATGAAATTGAAACAAAATAAACTATTCAAAAATTGACAAAACAGTTAGTTCTTTGAAAAAATAAGCAAAATTGATAAACCCTTACCCACACTAAAAAGAGAATGAGAGAAAACTCAAATTACTAAAATTCAAGAGGACAAAGGAACTGTCATGACAGATACTATTGAAATACAAAGCATAATTAGAAACTATTTTGAAAATCTATACTCCAACAAAATAGATAATCTTGAAGACATTGATAGGTTTCTAGAGACATATGACCCACCCAAACTGAATCTGGAGGACATACACAATTTAAATAGACCAATTTCAAGCAATGAAATAGAAGAAGTCATCAAGAACCTACTTACCAAGAAAAGTCCAGGGCCAAATGGATTCTCAGCTGAGTTCTACAAGACCTTCAAAGAAGAATTCATTCCAATACTCCTCAAAGTATTCCTTGAGATAGAAGAGGAGGGAACACTTCCAGACTCAATCTATGAAGCTAATATCACTCTGATACCAAAACCAGACAAAGACACATCAAGGAAAGAAAATTTCAGACCGATATCCCTAATGAACATAGATGCAAAAATCCTTAACCAAATTTTAGCAAATCGCATACAAAAGCATATTAAAAATATAGTGCACCATGATCAAGTGGGTTTCATCTCGGGGGTGCAAGGTTGATTCAACATCCAAAAATCTATAAATGTAATTCACCACATCAACAGGCTTAAACTTAAGAACCACGTGATTATTTCAATAGATGCAGAAAAAGCATTTGATAAAATACAGCATCCCTTCATGCTCAAAACACTAGAAAAAATAGGGATAGTAGGAACATACCTCAACATTGTAAAGGCTATCTATGCTAAGTCCATGGCCAACATCGTTCTAAATGAAGAAAAACTGAAAGCATTCCCTCTAAAAACTGGAACAAGGCAGGGATGCCCTCTTTTGCTGCTTCTATTCAACATCATCCTTAAAATTCTAGCAAGAGCAATTAGACAGATTAAAGAGATAAAAGGTATTTGAATAGGAAAATAAGAACTTAAACTATCCCTATTTGCAGATGATATGATTCTCTATTTAGAGGAGCCAAAAAATTCCACCAGAAAACTTCTAGAACTCATAAATGAATTCAGCAAAGTAGCAGGATATAAAATCAACACTTATAAATCTAATGCATTCTTATTCATAAGTGACGAATCCTCTGAAAGAGAAATTAGGAAAACTATCCCATTCACAATAGCCTCAAAAAAATAAAATAACTGGGAGTCAATTTAACAAAAGAGGTGAAACACTTCTACAATGAGAACTACAGAATGCTAAAGAAAGAAATTAAAGAAAACCTTAGAAGATGGAAAGATCTTCCATGTTCTTGGATAGGCAGAATTAATATTATCAAAATGGCCATACTACCAAAAGCACTATACAAATTCAATGCAATTCCAATTCAAATCCCAATGACAGACCTCATAGAAATAGAGCAAGCAATCATGAAATTCATTTGGAGGAATAAGAGATCTAGTAGCTAAAGAAATCCTTAGCAGGAAGAACGAAACAGGTGGTATCACAATACCAGACCTTCAATTATACTACAGAGCAATAGTAACAAAAACAGCATAGTATTGGCACCAAAATAGGCAGGTAGACCAATGGTACAGAATAGAGGACACAGAGACAAACCCACATAAATACAGTTATCTCATACTTGACAAAGGAGCCAAAAACATACAATGGAGAAAATATAGCCTCTTCAACAAATGGTGCTGGGAAAACTGGAAATCCATATGCCGCAAAATGAAACTAAACCCCTATCTCTCACCTTGAACAAAACTCAACTCAAAATGAATCAAGGACCTAGGAATTAGACCAGAGACCCTGCACCTAATAGTAGAAAAAGTAGGTCCAAATCTTTGTCATATCAGCCTAGGACCAGACTTCCATAACATGACTCCCAAAGCACAAGAAATAAAAGCAGGAATCAATGATTGGGATAGAATCAAACTAAAAAACCTTTTTCTCAGCAAAGGAAACAATCAGCAATGTGAAGAGA
Organism: Glaucomys volans; assembly: GCA_020662805.1. NCBI lineage: Eukaryota > Metazoa > Chordata > Mammalia > Rodentia > Sciuridae > Glaucomys > Glaucomys volans. Next base: position 246,443 of record JAJEJO010002057.1, read on the forward strand.
GAGATTTCAGATTGGGAGAAAATCTTTGCCATGCACACTTCAGATAGAGCACTAATCTCCAGAATATATAAAGAACTCAAAAACTTTACCCCAAGAATACAAATAACCCAATCAATAAACGGGCTAAGGAAATGAGCAGACACTTCACAGAAGAGGATCTACAGGCAATCAACAGATAAATGAAAAAATGTTCAACATCTCTAGTAATAAGAGAAATGCAAATCAAAACTACCTTAAGATATCATCTCACCCCAACTAGAATGCCTACTATCAAGAATACAAGCAACAATAGGTGTTAGCAAGGATGTGGGGAAAAAGGTACACTCATCCATTGCTGGTGGGGTTGCAAATGAGTGCAGCCACTCTGGAAAGCAGTATGGAGATTCCTCAGAAAACTTGGAATGGATCCACCATTTGACCCACCTATCCCACTCCTTGGCCTATACCCAAAGGACTTAAAATCAGCATGCTACAGTGATGCAGCCACATCAATGTTTATAGCAGCCCAATTCACTATAGTGAGAGTGTGGAACCAACCTAGATGTCCTTCAATAGATGAATGGATAAAGAAACTATGGTATAAATACACAATGGAATATTATTCAGCCATAAGGAAGAATAAAATTATGACATTTTCAGGTAAATGGATGGAGTTGGAGAGTACCGTGTTAAGTGAGATAAGCCAATCCTAAAAAACCAAAGGCCGAATGACTTCTCTTATAAGTGGTTGATGACACATAGCAGGGTTCGGGGGAGGTATGGGAAGAATGGAGAAGGGATGGATTGTATGGAGGAAACTGAGGGGTGTGGAGGGGTTGGGGAAGGAAAGATAATAGAATGAGACAAACATCTTTAGCCTATGTATATTTATGAATAGGCAAATTGTATGATTCTACTTTGTGTACAACCAGAAAATAGTTGTACTCCATTTGTGTGCAATGAACTAAAATAATAATAATAATAATAATAATAATAATAATAATAAACGTTTCCGGAAGTTTGATTTTTTTTAACTGGTGAGAAATAGGGGTCTAGTTTCTTTCTTCTACATATGGTCACCCAATTTTTCCAGCACCATTTACTGAAGAGATTGTCCTTTCCCTAATGTGTGTTCTTAGCACCTTTGTCAGAAATCAACTGACTGTAAACTGTAGGTTTACTTCTAGGCTCTTATTCTGTTCTATTGGTCTGTGTGTCTGTTTTCATATCAGTTCCATGCTGTTTTGATTATTATAGCATTGTAGTATATTTTGAAGTCAAGTAATGTAATCTCCCTCCTTTATTCTTATTGCTCAAGATCATTTTGGTTTTGTGCTTCCATAAATTTTAAAGTTGCTTTTCTTGCTCTTTGAAGAATGCCAGATTATTTGGTGCTTTTCACTAGTTTAGTAAAATAAGGATTTTTTGTTTCTAATAAACAATATTTTCCCTGGTTTGTTGGAAACAATAAAATGCTTTACAAGGAAAAAAAAAAGAATGTCACTTGTATTTTGATAGGGATTGAGTGGAATCTGAAGATCATTTTGTGTAGTATGGACATTTTAACAATATTGATTCTTCTAATCCATGAACATGGGATGTCTTTCCATTTTTTGTGTGTCCTCTTCAATTTCTTTCATCTGTATTTCATAGTTTTCATTGTGGGGATCTTTCAATTCTTTATTTAAATTTATTCCGAGGTATTTTTTGTCACTATTATAAATGTGATTACTTTATTGATTTCTTTTTCATACAAATTGCTCTTGGCAGATAGAAATGCTGCTGGTTTTTTATACGCTGATTTTGTATTATGCAACTTTGCTGAATTTATTTATTAATTCTAATGTTTTTTGGTAGGGTTTTGGGGGTTTTCTATACATATCATCATCATGTCATCTGCAAAAGTGGCACTTTGGCATCCCCCTTTCCAATTTGGATGCTCCCCCCCCCCCCAACTTTTTTCTTGCCTGATTGTTTTGGTTAGGACTTCCAGTACTTTGTTGAATAAAAATAAGGAAAATGAGCATCTTTATCTTGTTCCATATCTTAGAAAGCTTTCATTTTTGCCCCATTTCACATCGTGTTAGCTGTGGACTTGTTAAATACTGGTCTATGGTTTTTTGTTGTTTTTTTTTTTTTTTTTGATAGTCTCCTTGTCGGGTTTTGGACTCAAGTTTTTGTTAATCTCATAAAACTTAGAAGAGTGTACTTTTTAAAATTTTTTAAATCTTTATGAGATTAGACTTAGTTTTTCTTTAAAGTTTGGTAAAACTCATTAGAGAACTTATCTGGCCTACAATTTCCTTTGTGGGAAACTTTTGGTCACACATCAAAACTCAAGCTTTTTTTTTTTTTTTTTTCGGTGCTGGGGATTGAACCCAGGGCCTTGTGCTTGCAAGGCAAGCACTCTACCAACTGAGCTACATCCCAACCCCCAAACTCAAGTTTTTGATGTTTGTTCCTTTTTGAGTTATGTTTGGTAACATTTTTTTCATTGTTTCATCTTTTCTAAATATCTTAATTTGTTGGGATGAAATTCTTCCAAAAATTCCCTGTATCTGCAGAATTCTGCAGTGTTCTATAAACTGGTTTGGGTACATAATGTGGTGATGATGCATTTTATGTGTCAACTTGACTAGGCAAAGGAAACCCAGAGAGCTGGTAAAACATTATTTGTGAGCATGTCTATGAGGTCTCTGGAAGAGATGAGCATTTGTGATTTGAACCAGTAGATTGGGCAAAGATCTGCCTTCTAATGTAGGTGAGTACCATCCAATCCTTTTATGGGAAGAAAGCACTGCTCAGAATTCATTCTGGGATAAATGGTGGCAGCAATATTGGCTGTTTCCAGGTTCTAAGGGCCATAAGTGCATCAGTGGTGCCATCAGTGGGCAGTATCAATGACACTAGCAGCATACTTGTGGCATCAGCTGCCCAGTGGCACTGGAGGTCAGTGATGCCTTCATATCAAAGATTGGGGGTGATGTTCTTGATATCTTTACCCTAAGCCCCGCGGTCTCCTGGTGATTTTGCAAGTCACACAAAACCCTTATCATACATTCTTTGCTACTTAAGTCAGCCAGAATTAGTTTCTGTTCCTATAGTTAAGAACCCTAACTGCAGAAGCTGTTTTTGGTTATTTTAATGTTTCCTATTGACAATCTAAAAGGCATCAATATTAAGCAATTCCCAAATTTTTGAAAAAAAAGTTGTTTTATAAAATTTTGAAATCATGTAGGAACCACTGTTGTAAACAACAATGCTAAACTGTGCAAAGTTCTATCTAATAAATACCTAAACTGACCCAAATAGAATTGATTTTCTCTTGAAATATTATAGTGACTAAACATAATTCTGGATAGCAATGTAGTCAGTATAATTTGGTTGTTAATATGCCCAAACTAACCAAACTGACTCTTGTAACAAGTCTGACTTCTTAGCAAAGGAAATGGATAGACCATGTGTCTTTTAATTGCTTTCTCAGCAGTTGTGAGATTCTTGATCTAGTTAACAATATAGACCAACTCCTCTTTTTAAGAGACTAAAACAGCATGTAATTAATTAACTAATTAATGTATTGATTCATTATGTTTACAGACTAAGTATAGCTGTAGATTTCCATCAAGCAAGATACCCAGCATGCACAAAAGACACAAAGCCTATGATCTGTCTGGGGATACAATAATAATTACAAACCTTATTTCCATCTTGCCTACAAACCACTTTCACAGCCAACTACTACAGCCTTTTGCCTGGATTTCTCCCTAGCTCATTTCTCCCCCCGGACTCATGCTATTCTGCAATCCATTACCCTTTGAGGAACTATGGCATTCATTCATACCATTAATTGTCTGTTATAAACCCTTCAAAAATTTCCTAATAGCCTTAGCTTTAAATCTCAAGTTCTTAACATCCAGAAAGGCCCCACAAGAACTGCCTATATTTCTCACCTTATCTTACTCCTGTCACCAGCCTTCTGCCACAATGCCCCAAACATACTATGCTTCATTCTATTCCTAGAATTCTTTGATCTCTTTCTTTTTTAGTACCAGGAATGGAACCCAGGCATGCTTAACCACAGAGCTACATCCACAGCTCCCTTTTTTATTTTTTAATTGAGACAAGGTCTAGCTAAGTTGCTTCAGGCCTCACTAAGTTGCTGAGGCTGGCTCTGAACTTTTGCTCCTCCTGCCTGAGCCTCCTGAGCCACTGGGATTACAGGCATGAGCCATAGCACTGGGCATAAATCTCTTTCTTAACTCAAGTTTTTAAACACTTGATTCCTTCTGTCTTGGATGTGTTACTCCTACTGCTTACTTGTCTAACCCCTACTTACACTTTCTTTTTAAAGCACTACCTCCTCAGAGAAACCTTCACTTAAGATAGACCCCTGCCTCAGAAAACTTAGAATGGAACCACCATTTGACCCAGTTATCCCACTCCTCACTATATACCCAGAGGAATTAAAATCAGTATACTATAGTGACACAGCCACACCAATGTGTATAGCAGCTCAATTCATAATAGCTAAGCTATGGAACCAACCATCTGCCCTTCAACAGATGAATGGATAAAGAATGTAGTACATATACACAATGGAGTATTAGCCACAAAGAAGAATGAAATTATGGCATTTGTTAGTAAATGGATGGAATTGGAGAACTGGAGAATACCATGCTAAGTGAAATAAGCCAATCTCAAAGGACCAAAGGCCGAATGTTTTCACTCTGATATGCTGATGCTAACTCACAATAGGCAGGGGTTGGGAGGGAGGTTCACTGTATTGGACAAGGCAGAGTTGGAGGAATGGAAGGGAGTTGCAAGTGGTAAAGACAGTAGAATGAATCGGACATAACTTTGCTATGTTCATATGTGAATATACGACCAGTGTAACCCCACATCATGTGCAACCACAAAAATGGGAAGTTATATTCCATGTATGACATGTCAAAATACATTCTACTGTCATGTATAGCTAAAAAGAACAAATAAAAAATATATTTAAAAAGATAGACCTCTGATTTACTCACTTGAAGCATCTGGTAGTTTTCCTTCACAATTCTCACTGTAATCTGAATGAAGTATTTACATAATTGCTTACTTGTTCAATGTCTGTGTCCACACAAATTTGTAAATTTCAAGGAGCTATGGGCCATACCTGTCCTGTTCATCATTAGCTCCCAGCAAAGCACCTCAAATGACTCCTGAACATTTCTCGAAAGAATGAAGTAATGGGCAAATGTAGCTGCTTACACAATTCCATGGAAAAATGATGTTCTGGTAAGTGCTATGAAATCACAGAAAAAAAGGAACTTAGGGGAGACAGGAAAAGTTCCTGCAGGAGGCAGCACTTCACCTGCATCTAAGGTGGTGGATGGGTAAGACATTAATGGACTCTAGTGGGACAGGGAGAAAAGCCTTATTGCTCAAGGAAAAGGCAGGACTCCCAGGAAGGGGGCCACTGGGGAAAAGATGAAGTGAGATGTTCACACCTGGATGTCAGTCAGTGAATGGTCAGCTTCCAAGTGTAGCAATGAGGCCATGAGGCAGCTAATCCATTTTTTATCCCATCTCTTGAATGAATACATTCATGCAATGGAACTACCCAAAATATAGAACACTGAGCTGTGGTATGGCTACTGTGGCACATACTGCTGGCTGGCTGCCTCAGTTCCAAGCCAATACTTGCAAGGGTACACTTGGGGCATCCTTGCACTTAGAAATCTGACTACATCCCTACGTTCCCTTCAGCTTGAGTTCTGCATCTGGTCTAGATTCTGTCAGGCAGATCCCCCTGGACCAGATATGGGAGGAAGTTAATATCATGCCTAAGAGGTCTTATCTCTGCTGCTGCTTCCTGTAAGTACAGCCGTCAAGACACTTGTTTTCCTGAGGCAGCTACAGTCTGAGATCAGTAAAGGTCTCAGAGTCTAGTCATTAGTTTCCTGTTTATTAAAGGGCACAGTACACAGCAGCCCTTTTTTCAACAGATCACAGTCAAGGTAAAAGGGTACCAGGATAAAAATTCCTGGAAGCCCATGATTTGAGGAGTCTCACTTAACTAATAAAATTTAAAAGTCACTTTAGGATGTACACACAGTATTAGTTCAATCATTTAAAGTGTTCACCTCCAGATAACAATTAAAGCTCTGAACTTTATTAAATTTAAAAGCATCCCTCCTCCCCCATCTAAAGTAGGACTAGTTATAGGCTGATGGCTACAGAAATTAGATGGTTTGGTCCTTCTTTCCTTTTTTGTTCCTTTCTCTATGTGATTTCCAGTTTCTGACCATTCCTAGGACAAGAGATCACAAAGTGTTACAGTTTAGATCTAAAAATGTGCCCCAAAGAACTCATGTGTTAAGCAATGTAGCAATGTTCAGAAGTGAAAAGATTGGATTATGAGAGCTATAACCTCATGAATGGATTAATCCACTTGATGGATTAACAGATTGATCACTGGGTAGTAACTACTGGGTGCAGGTGGGCATGGCTGAAGGGAGTAGGTCACTGGGGGCATGGTCTTGGACTATATCTTGTCCTTGGCTCCTTGCAGGAGTTCTCTCCTTCTTTCTCTCTTTCTCTCTCTCTTTCCTGGTTGCCATGAGCTGGGCAGCTTTCCTCCACCATGCCCTTCCACGATGATATTCTGCCTCATCCCAGGTCCAGAGCAATAAGATTGAAACCACTGAAATTGTGAACCTAAAATAAACTTTTCCTCCTCTAAGTTGTCCTTGTCATGTATTTTAGTCACAGTGATGAAAAGCTGACTAACACAGGGAGGTTGGAAAGGCAAGGGAAAGTCGTGCCTCCATTTGACCAGTACTATGGTAAGACAGCTTCACGCTTGCCAGAACTTTCAAACATTTAAAGTTGACTCACTTTGGGTGCTCATTTAGAAACCTTGATGTCGCAGTATTCTTTCACCCACAGTATCTCTGATCTGGACAAATGCATGCTATTTCTCACATCCTTCTATACAAGTTCTAAGAGATAGGTGACTTTCCTCAGCTCCATTTCTGTTGAGCGCGACTGTTCTTCTGATATTCTAATAGAATGGGTTTAAGATGATTCCTATACTGACTCTTTGGAGAACACAGGTAGCCCACATCCTGGCCACAGGAAACATTCATACACACATTCCTTGTCCCCAAACTCTATATGAGTGCAGATACATCATAGCATAGCAGCAACCTCCTTCACTCTGCCACCAAAACAGCCTGCCAGCCACCTCCAGCCTCTATTTTCAGTGTGGGCGTCAAACCACATCCACACTGATTCTTTAACTGCAGAGGAAACAGCACGCTACCCACATCATTTCATGGCAGTCCTTCTTTACTCAGCTTGTGCAGAGATTGGACTCCCCTCCCCTTTAGAGTGGGGATTTGAAACACCAGCATCTTTCTTTAAAAATCACTCACACCAAATCCTCTCTCAATCTCTATTCTCTCTACCATTTTATGTCCTTGATATGATTGATTCATCTAATCAGTTCTCTGTCATCTTTGCTACCCAGTTTAAATTCTGCAGCATAAACTGTCTTAACAACTCACGGATCATATTATTGCCTCTGTTCATACCTGAGTTTTAGCATCTTTTTGTACTAGCATTCCTCCCCACCTCTAACTTCTGCCTTCCTAAGAGAACACTGCTCTTTTCAGATATTCATTCCATCTCCAGGATTCTGACTAATGTAATCCAATTGAGTAATTTCTCCCTTTTATCAATTATTAAATCAAGAATCAAGGGATAAGCTAATAATAATATTCTCCTGGTCTACATATGTCCTAAAGTATTCCAGTTATATCAAAAGACAAGAGGCTTCCTCTCTACTTCACCTGAATGGTATTAGAAAGAAAGCATGTTGTTATAGTAGCTACCAGCAGACTTCTTGTAGTCATGAGAAATAATATCCTGAGGACAGTACCAAGCTGTTGAGCTGGCAGAGCTGAGATCTGGAAACCTTGTCATGGTGTGACTAGAACTCCTTTGCCTTTAAACTTCTTATTGTAAGACAAAATTACTGTCAGTATTTTAGCCAATTTGAGTCAGAATTTCTGTTATTAGCAACCCATAACTAATGGTCTTCAGTGAATTCCCTGTGTCAGGTCATTAGTCCTAAATCATTCACTATGGAAATGGAAACATTTGGTGATGGAAGACGTGTGATGGAAAATATTAATTGTCATAGCACAGGTCACTTGTTCTTGCTGGAACTGGGGGTAGAAATGGCTTTCCTGGAACCAAAGGACTCTCCCACATTTTGAGGAAGAAGGGATAAAGAAATTTCAGGAAGATAGTCCCCCTACCAAAACAATGAGCAAAAGCTTTTCAAAAAAATCTCTGAAACCATTCTCTTTTGTGTGAAGAAGTTGGACTGCAGCTTTCACATTGTAATTACCTGGGTACTGATTAACAGCACCTGGACAATTACTGTTATTGGGGATAATTGCTTCACGTACATCTCGGAGGTCCACTATGCTTGATTATTTCCTTCCCAGAGACATTTTTAACCTACACTTTATTAATTTATGAGGCTACTAGGTATTTTTAAAAGCCTGCAAATGTATTTTATAGGAAGATACCAAATCAGCACATGACCTTCTGAACTTCATTTTTAATTAAATAAATGTCTTTATGGGAAGCTGCTGTTTCCAGCCAACAAGGCTCTTTAGTTAACCATTTTGTTGTTATTCTATTAGAGTATTTAATTCTCAGTTTGGTAAATTACCTATGCACTCTGTGTATTTCTGGGAAGCTTAGGATCTCTTTGAGTATTTGATGTGTTCATCATAAAGAAAAATTATCACACTATAAGCAATGCCACTTTGCTCCTAGCTACCTATAGCATCAATGATAAAAATAGACAGGAATGAGACAGGGTGGCCTCCTCTGTGCTGCACTTGGAGAAATGATCAATAACCTCTGAATGCCTCTCCAATCTCCCTCCTCCACCACTTCAGTTCAGACTTTCATTATCTTGCTGGATTACTGCAAAGCCACTGAAGTGGTATCTTTTTAATCTCTGTCTTTCTTCACTGCAGACTTCACACTATTTCCAGATAAATCTTAAAGACATACAGATCTCATTGCATCACTGTCTCACTCAAGAGTCTTCAGGGACCCTCCACTGCCAGCCAAAATCAATGACATTCAGGGTCCTGGTGTTCAAGGGCCTTGTTGTGTGACCCAAATGAGCTTTTCAAACTTTTTCTCACACTCTTTCCCTGCATGTACCCTGTGATTCAATCAGCCGGACTGCTTGATAGTTCGTGACTACCACGCCTGCTCCCACTCCTCTGAGCCTGGCTGTGATCCTCCTCAGATGCCTGGCCGCCAGTCCTGCCACTCCACTGGCACTCTGCTTATCCTTTGAACTCCTCCTTCAGAGCCATCAAAAAGTAAATAATTCATTCCACATACATTTACCGAGCACTTACCAGAAGATAGGCACAGAGGGAGAAAACACCCATAAGGCCTATCTCTGTCTTCAAGGGGCAGGTCATCTAAAAGGCAGTTTCCCAAACTTAACTAATCATGAGAACCACCAAAAGAGAGTGGCACCACTCACTATTAGACTATTCAAGAAAAATATTCATATCACTTGTTAAAGGTGGTAAGGAAGACTCAAGTGAGACCACTGCAATGGGGGAGTTTTGCTGTAGTAGAGGGAAAGCAGACTCAGTGCAAGATACGACAGGAACAAGTTGAGATTTGTAGCCAAGAAGCAGATTGGAGGTCAGAGGAAGCATCAAAGCTGGAGGAATTCTGGCTAGACCAACTCACTTAACTGGATTCTTGCAGAACAAGATGATAAAGTATTAGGAATGGGGAATGAGGAAGTTGATCCAATACAAAGGAATATTTGTTAAACTGGTTCCTCAGAATTCTTGATAAACCTAGACTAAATGAGCCAAGGACCGAGCCCAAGGACAAAGCCCAAGGTTAGGGCCTAGCCTAGTCAAAAAGAGAAATTAAAAGAGTCTGATTCAAGTTTGGTCAAAAGAGAGATTCTTTGTCACAACTAACATAATTTTTGCTTGCTGTCTGCTATTTTGGATCTTGAAGGCCCCTCAAGTGTCCATGTAATAAAGACTTGGTCCCCAAATTGGAGCCATTGGGAGGTACTGAATCCTATGTAGATTCCTGGTGGGAAGTCCTTATGTTATTAGGGACATGTCCTTGGAGGAGAGTGGAGGACCCCAGCCTCTTTCTCTTTTGCTTCCTGGCCAGGGGTGAGCAGCTTACTCCACCACATACTCCCTGCTATTGTCATCTGGCACCTACCAGAGATATAAAAGAGAGGGTCTACTCAATCATGAACAATAACCCCAAAATTGTGAGAAAAAAAAAAAACAGAAAAAAAATCTTTTCTCTTTATAACTTATTATAGTGACAGAAATCTAAGACACTGTTCCTGAAACTTTATATTTCAATGGTCTAGAGGTCTTAGTTTCAAAGGGAGGAATGCTTTCACCAGGCAATATAAGAATAATGCCAATGAATGGGAAGTCAAAACGACCACTTGGCCACACTGGGCTCCTCATGTTTCTGAACCAGGAGCCAGGAAGGGTGCTACAGAAGTGGCTCTGGTGATTGATCCAATGGGAAGCTGGATGACTACTATGCCAAAGAGCTAAGGAAGTAAGTATAAGTGTGAAATACAGGAATTCCATCAGAGCATATTATCATAGCCTGTGTTTGAAGTCAATGGAAAACTACAACATCCCAATTCAGACAGGCCCTCTAATGGCCAGAGACTTTAGGACAAGGTTTGGGTAACCCCACCAGGTAAAGAACTATCACAAGCCGCTGTGCTTGCTGACAGATAAAAGAATACAGCGTACGTAGTAAAATCAAGGTAAGTATAAACACCAACTATAACCACATGACAAGTTGCAAAAGTGACATATAGATATGTCACCTAAGGGGCTGTTAAAAGGTAGAGAGGGTGAGATCTGGCCTGGGGCCGAGGCAGCGCCAGCTCCAGCGGGGAGTATGGGCCCTTCAGCGTCAGAGTTTGGGCCCTTCGGCGTCGTTTTGCAGCTTCCCTGATGGAGAGAGACCATCTTCGACTGCCTGGGTCCTCTGGGCTGGGCTCCAGTCTTCCAGCGGGGCTGTGGCACTGTGGCTCCTGGTGAGATCTGGCCTGGAGCAGAGGCGGTCGCCAGCTAGAGCAGGGAGTTTGGGCCCTTCGGCGCCACTTTACAGCTTCTCTGGCAGAGAGCGACCATCTTTGGCTGCCTGAGTCCTCAGAGCTGAGCTCGGGTCTTCTGGAGGGGCCATGGCGCTGCTGCTCCTGGTGAGCTCTGGCCTGGAGCGGAGGCAGTTGCTGGCTCCAGCTGAGAGTTTGGGCCCTGCAGCGCTATTTTGCAGCTTCCCTGGCAGAGAGTGACCACCTGCTACCGACTGAGCCCCCAGTGAGGAGCTCAGGCCTGCCTGGGCTCTCAAGCCCAGTGTCTCCATCACTGAGCACAGTTCTGTGACCCCCACCCCAACTTGATCTAGTGCCCAGGTCCACACCCTGGCAGGGGGTCTAGCACCTTGCTGTATCTGATTGTCTATCAACACCAGGTTGCCTCTGCCCAGAAGCATTGATCATTCCCAACCTGGAGGTAGTGGGACAGCAGCTTTCTTGGGTCACCACTTGATCAAGCACCTCTCAAACATCAGATAAGTTACTGGAAATCTGCAGGGTCACTTTAAGTCTTTACAGGGAAATTGCAATCCCTCTGGTTTGCACTACTAGAGGGAAGATACATGGAGCAACATGAGAAAACACGGGAAGAAAGTGTCCCAAACAAACCTAGATGATATGTCAAGAGAACCTAAAGACAGCATGGTAGAAGGAATGACAGAAAGGGAGTTCAGAATGTTCATAATTAAAATGATCTGAGAAGAGAATGATGTGACGAGAGAGCAGATACAGGCTATGAATAATCAGGTAATAGAGCAATTGCAGGAAGCAAAAAATCATTTCAATAAAGAGATAGAAGTTCTGAGAAAAAAACAAACAGAAATTCTTGAAGGAAAGAAGGAAATGAAGGAAACAATAAACCAAGTTAAAAACTCAATAGAAAGCATAATTAACAGAATAGATCACTTGGAAGACAGAATCTCAGACAATGAAGACAAAATATTTAATCTTGAAAAAAATGTCAAACAAACAGAGAAGATGGTTAGGAATCATGAACAAAACCTCCAAGAAATATGGGACATCATGAAAAGACCAAATTTAAGAGTTATTGGGATTGAGGAAGGCACAGAGATACAAACCAAGGTTATGAATAATCTGTTCAATGAAATAATATCAGAAAATTTCCCAAATATGATGAATGAGATGGAAAATCAATTACAAGAGGCTTACAGGACACCAAATGCACAGAATTACAACAGATCCACACCAAGGCACATTATAATGAAAATACCAAACATACAAAACAAAGATAGAATTTTAAAGGCTGAGAGAGAAAAGCATCAGATTACCTACAGGGGGAAACCGATACAAATATCAGCAGATTTCTCAGCCCAGACTCTAAAAGCAAGAAGGGCCTGGAACAACATATTTCAAACTCTGAAAGAAAACGGATGCCAACCAAGAATCTTATACCCAGCAAAACTTACCTTCAGATTTGATGACAAAATAAAATCCTTCCATGATAAACAAAAGCTTAAAGAATTCACAAAGAGAAAGCCTGCCTTACAGAACATTTTCAACAATATATTCAAAGAGGAAGAAATGAAAAACAACAATCTCAGTCAACATGTGGAGGAATTACCCTAAAGAAAGAGTCAATCAAAGGAGAAACACAGTTAAGCTAAAAACCCCCCAAAAAGCTAAAATGGCAGGAAATACAAGTCATATCTCAATAATAACCCTGAAAGTAAATGGCCTAAACTCATCAATCAGAAGACATAGACTGGCAGATTGGATTAAAAAGAAAGACCCAACAATATGCTGCCTTCAAGAGACTCATCTCATAGAAAAACATGCCCACAGACTAAAGGTGAAAGGTTGAGAAAAAAAACATACCATGCACATGGACTGAGTAAAATAGCAGGAGTTTCCATCCTCATTTCAGATAAAGCAGACTTCAAGCCAAAGTTAGACAGAAGGGATAAAGAAGGACATTTCATATTGCTTAAAGGAAGCATAAATCAGCAAGACATAACAATCATAAATATTTATGTACCAAACAATGGTGCATCCATGTATGTCAATCAGATCCTTCTCAATTTCAGGAATCAAATAGACCAAAACACAATAATACTAGGGGACTTTAACACTCCTCTCTCATCATTGGACAGATCTTCCAAGCAAAAATTGAACAAAGAAACCATAGGACTCAATGACACAATCGCTAATTTGGACTTAACAGACATATACAGAATATTCCATCCATCAAAAAGTGAATACACTTTCTTCTCAGCAGCTCATGGTTCTTTCTCTAAAATAGACCATATGTTATGCCACAAAACTACTCTTAGCAAATACAAAAACACAGAGATACTACCTTGTATACTATCAGATCATAATGGAATTAAATTAGATATCAATGATAAAGTTAAAAACACAAACTACTCCAAGACTTGGAGATTAAATAATATGCTATTGTTGATACATGGATAACAGAAGACATTAGGGGGGAAATTAAAAGATTCTTAGAGGTCAACAAGAACAAAGATATAACATATCAAAATCTCTGGGATACTATGAAAGCAGTGCTAAGAGGAAAATTCATTGCATGGAGTGCATTTGATAAAAGAATGAAAAGTCAACAAATCAATGACCTCACATTACAGCTCAAAGCCCTAGAAAAAGAGGAACAGATCATCACCAAAAGTAGTAGAAGACAGGAAATAATCAAAATCAGAGCTGAAATCAATGAAATTGAAACAAAAGAAACAATTCAAAAAATTGACAAAACAAAAAGTTGGTTCTTTGAAAAAATAAACAAAATTGATAAGCCCTTAGCCTCGCTAATGAAGAGAAGGAGAAACTCCAAATTACTAAAATTCATAATGGAACAGACACAATTGAAATACAAAACATAATAAGAAGTTACTTTGAAAATTTATACTCCAACAGAATAGAAAACCTGGAAGACATGAACAGGTTCCTAGAGGCATATGAGCCACCCAAATTGAATCTGGAGGACATACACAACTTAAATAGATCAATTTCAAGCAATGAAATAGAAGAATTTATCAAAAGTCTACCAACAAAGAAAAGTCCAGGACAGGATGGATTCACAGCCGAGTTCTACAAGACCTTCAAAGAAGAGCTCATTCCAATACTCCTCAAAGTATTTCATGAAATAGAGGAGGAGAAAACCCTTCCAAACTCATTCTATGAAGCTAATATCACCCTGATACAAAAAGCAGAGAAGGACACATTGAGGAAAGAAAATTTCAGACCCATGTCCCTAATGAACATAGATGCAAAAATTCTTAACAAAATTTTAGCGAATCGCACACAAAAGCATATTAAAAAAAATAGTGCACCATGATCAAGTGGGTTTCATCCCGGGGATGCAAGGTTGGTTCAACATCCGGAAATCAATAAATGTAATTCACCACATCAACTGACTTAAAGTCAAGAACCACATGATTATTTCAATAGATGCAAAGAAAGCATTTGATAAAATACAGCACTCCTTCATGCTCAAAAACACTAGAAAAAATAGGGATAGTGGGGACATTCCTTAGCATTGTAAAGGCTATCTAAGCTAAGCCCACAGCTAACATCATTCTAAATGGAGAAAAATTGAAAGCATTCCCCCTGAGAACTGGAACAAGGCAGGGATGCCCTCTTTCACCACTACTATTCAACATTGTTCTTGAAACTCTAGCCAGAGCAATTAGACAGACCAAAGAAATTAGAGGAATACGAATAGGAAAAGAAGAGATCAAACTATCCCTATTTGCTGATGACATGATTCTCTATTTAGAAGACCCTAAGAATTCCACCAGAAAACTTCTGGAACTCATAAATGAATTCAGTAAAGTAGCATGATATAAAATTGATGCTCATAAATCTAATGCATTTTTATTTGTAAGTGACGCATCCTCTGAGAGAGAAATCAGGAAAACTACCCCATTCACAATAAC
>JAJEJO010002057.1:267151-297929 GCA_020662805.1 Glaucomys volans
GATAGAGTCAAACTAAAAAGCTTTTTCTCAGCAAAGGAAACAATCAGTAATGTGAAGAGAGAGCCTTCAGAGTGGGAGAAAATCTTTGCCACACACAATTCAGATAGAGCACTAATCTCCAGAATCTACCAAGTACTCAAAAATCTTTACACCAAGAACACTAATAACCCAATCAATAAATGGGCCAAGGAAATGAACAGACACTTTACAGAGGAAGATCTACAAGCAATCAACAGATTTATGAAAAAATGTTCAACATCCCTCGTTATAAGAGAAATGCAAATCAAAACCACCTTAAGATTTCATCTTACCCTAATTCGAATGTCTTTTATTAAGAATACAGGCAACAACAGGTGTTGGCGAGGATGTGGGGAAAAGGGTACACTCATACATTGCTGGTGGGAGTGCAAGTTGGTGCAGCCACTCTGGAAAGCAGTGTGGAGATTCCTTAGAAAACTTGGAATGGATCCACCATTTGACCCCGCTATCCCACTCCTTGGCCTATACCCAAAGGACTTAAAATCAGATTGCCTCAGTGATGCAGCCACATCAATGTTCATAGCTGCTCAATTCACAATAGCTAGATTATGGAATCAACCTAGATGCCCTTCAGTAGATGAATGGATAAAGAAACTGTGGTATATATACACAATGGAATATTATTCAGCCATAAAGAAGAATAAAATTATGGCATTTGTAGGTAAATGGATGATGTTGGAGACTGTTATGCTAAGTGAGATCAGCCAATCCCCAAAATCCAAAGGCCAAATGGTCTCACTGATAAATGAATGATGATGCATAATGGGGGGGGGTGGCAAGAATTGAGGAAGGATAGATAGCATAGAGGGAAGGGAGGGGTGGGGGCGGGGTGGGGAGTAAAATAACAGAATGTGTGACAGATACCATTGCCCTGTGAACATGTATGAACGCACAGATGGTGTGCCTCTACTTTGTGTACAACCGGTGAAACAATAGTTGTACTCCATTTGTGTTCAATGAATCAATAAGTAAATAAATAAATAAAAATAAAAAATAATTAAAAAAAAAAGATTACTACAGTGATTCAGCCACATCAATGTTCATAGCTGCTCAATCCACAATAGCTAGATTGTGGAACCAACCTAGATGTCCTTCAATAGACGAATGGATAAAGAAACTGTGGTATATATACACAATGGAATATTACTCAGCCATATAGAAAAATTAAATTATGGCATTTGTAGGTTAACGGATGATGTTGGAAACTATTATGCTAAGTGAGATTAGCCAATCCCAAAAATCCAAAGGCCGAATGGTCTCTCTGATAAGTGAATGATGATGCATAATGGGGGGTGGAAAGATGGCAAGAATGGAGAAAGGATAGAAAGCATAGAGGGAAGGGAGGGGTGGGGTCGAGGTTGGGGTATAAGAATAATAACAGTATGTGTGACAGACATAATTGCCCTGTGTACATGTATGAATGCACAGATGGGGTGACTCTACTTTGTGTCCAACCAGAAAAACAATTGCTGTACTCCATTTGTGTTCAATGAATCAAAAAATTAAATAAAAAAAAAAGGTACAGAGATTCCTAGTCATCACCTCAGACCCACCAAAGTAGAATCTCGGAGGAAACTTGAAAATCCACATTTTTAACTTGCACTTTCTATTATTAAATTAGTTTCTGGTACATCCTGATAATACATTGGTATCCTTACTAAGGAAATGATGATAGTAAAGTGGATTAAGCACTCTAGAAGATAAATAAGTGGTAAAGGGACAGTAGTAGTCAATGTAAGGTTCACGAGAGACATGCTCAAGTTGATTGCTGGTAAAGAGGGAAGAAAGGACACCCCAAATAGATTGGAAAATGTGTGCATAAAGTTTTTTAAAAGAAAAAAAAGTAAAAAGAACCAGCATATATTAAACAGTTCTGGACTTCATGCAGAGAACTTGATGTTATCTCAATTAATCATCACAATTATCCCATTTTACAAATGTGGAACTGATTACAGTAGTGAAGAACATGGAATTAGGAGTCAGACAGACCTGTGTGTGCATCTTACCTTTACCACTTAGCAGCTGAGTAATCACATTTGTGGATTATTCATGCCATTATTGCTAGATTTTCCTTTATCTTCACCTCGTTCATACAGACCTCTCTACTTTCTCTCTTGACTTTTCCACTTACCTAACTCTACCATGTAATCCAATAATATCAGATAATTTTCATCTTAGCTGGAAGTATTAGAGATCTAAAATAACACTGGCTTAAAAAAATCAAGTTTCTTGGGGTTGTGGCTCAGTGGTCGAGTGCTTGCCTAGCATGTGTGAGGCACTGGGTTTGGTCCTCAGCACCACATAAAAATAAATATATAAAATAAAGGTATTGTGTCCATATACAACTAAAAAAAAATTTCAAAAATAAAAAATTACAAGTTTCTATCTTCTAAACCATCTGGGTCTGATATGGCAGATCAGTTCCAAAAAGTCTTCAAAGAACCACATCTTCCTATGTTCCTCATCTTTTCATGACTTGTGTTCCTGAGGTTATTTTATATCCCATGATGACTGCTTCCATTCCAATCATCTTGTCTACATTCCAATCAATAAAAAAAAAAGAAAAAGAAAAGGGGGGGGGGAAACAAGGAAAAACGATAATGGGTGGATTCCAATAGTCTTTTTAAATGTTTTTATTAGCACTTTATGGTTTTGCATAGTAGTTAGATTTATCCCAATGAACTCATGCATTCACAGAATTTGATTTCAGATTACAATCCCCACTTCTCCCTCCCCCTTTGCTCATCTACTTATTTACATTTGATTGGTTCTTTCCCCTTATACATAAAGGAGAAATTCCCTGTAGTATGTTTATATATGAACATAACATGATTTTTTAAGAGTTCATTTTACACTACCTCCCCTTTCTCATCCTTTCATTCTGCCTCTCAATCTCCTTTTTATACTTACTGATCTTCCCTTATTTTTATGATATCCTATCCTTATCTCCCCCTTTATTTTACTGGAACTTTCACATATGAGGAAAAACAATCAACCTTTGAGTTTCTGAGTTTGGCTTATTTCATTTAGCATTCTCCATTTCCACTCATTTACTGGCAAATGCCATAATTCATTCTTCTTAATGACTAAGGAAGAGATTAAGAGTCTGAAGAGAGAGTCTACAGAGAGTGAGAAAAACTTAGTCAGCTATTCCTCTGATGGGGGATTAATAACCAGAATATATAAGAACTCTAAAAAATCAACACCAAAAAAACAAATAATCCAATCAACAAATGGGCAAAAGAACTAAACAGAAACTTCTCAAAAGAAGATATGAAATCTTCAAATATATGAAAAACTGTTCATTTCTCTAGCAATCAGGAAAATACAAATCAAAACTACACTAAGATTTCATCTTGTTCTAGTCAGAATGGCAACGATTAAGAATACCAACAATAATAAATTCTGGTGAGGTTGTAGAGAAAAAGGTACTCTTACACATTGTTAGTGGTATTGCAAACTATTATAACCACTCTGGAAAGCAGTATAGAGATTCTTCAAAAAACTGGGGATGGAACCACCATATGACCCAACTATCCCATTCCTTGGTATTTTCCCAAAAGATCTAAAATCAGCATACTATAGTAATACCGTCACCTCAATGTTCACAGAAGCACAATTCACCATAGCCAATAGTCTTTTAAAGAAGATTCTTAAAAACCATTGCTAAGATAATTCCACATATCTCCCCATCTGGCAGTACTTAATCACATTACTGCCCCACCACCAAGACAGTTGTGAAGTTTAGTCTTTATTCTACATAGCCATGAGTTGAAAGAAAAGCAAGGTTCTCTTCCTATGGGAGGAGGTAAGAATAATATGGAGATGGGGGCAGTGAAAGAATTTGAGAGCTGATCAAGGAAAAAGACATGACCATAAGAGATAGTAACACATTGGCTTTATTGGATAGCTCTCGGACAGGCCTGCATGAAAGGGGAAGTCCCTCACAGTCGGAGACTGTCTAAAGGCTACCGTGCACCACCCTGAAGAGAAGGAGGGCAGGAAAACTTGCAAAGGAAAGGGAACTTCTGGGTCCAGGTGAAGCTCTGCAGTGTACTGGGGAATCTCTTGTAAGAAAACTCTGAAGAATCATAGCGACTTGGGGGATTTTTACCAATGGCTAACAAATATGGGGTGAGATTTCATGGAGTATGCAAAGCCTCTAGGTGCTAAATGACTAAAACTTTGCTTGCTTAGACTGTTTTGTAAATAATTGAGTGTGTAAAATTTGAGTTTGGCATAGTCAGCTTTTGAACTAAAAGATCTCTGTGTGCAAGGAAGAAATAAACAACCCAATACACAGAGAACATCTTCCACTCATTTATATCACATTGGGAGATAACCAATATTCATTGCCACAGCAACCACTCACAACTTAGTCTTAAACATTCATAATTTAGGAGGTACTTCAGCAAATGACAAGACTTATCCTTTAGAATTATAAACTACGAAGGAAAGAAATCAACGTGATTGGTGATGATAGTACTTGGGAATGGGGATGTAGGGAGGCAATTGTTGGCTCAAATAACTATGATGTATAAAGTCAGTCTAGATGTCCCACTGTGTTTTTATTCAGAAGTGAAACCTCCGCTCTCTCTCCCCCTCCTCTTCCAAATAAATCCATGGCAACAGTAGTAATCCAGTGTCTCTGTAATTAGAGTTCACCAAACTAAGGTGTTACTCGTCTGTATGATGGGGAACAGAGGCCCCAGTGCCATGACCACACTAATGGTGCCCTGAAACAAGTGTTTGTGTAGGCTGCTTTCACGAAAGCACTTCCCTTAAAAATGCAAGAGATGAAAGTAGTTGGGGAAAACATATTATTCTATCATGGGGTAGCATACTATTAGAATTATTCATGTAACCACAATGAAAAATGAACAACAAATTTATATTATTCCTCTTTGTTTTAATATAGGAAGTGCCTACATTTGGACTTGTTTTCTACAATTTAGAGTGGATAAATACTCCAATTATTTATTGTGCGTGATTGCAGAAGTATAAATAGAGATTCTTTATAAAATAAGAACTTAGTATGTTAGAAATTGACAAGTCCCTTAGAAGCTTCTGGGACATGGGTCATAATATAAGATCTTAATTATGACTTACTACTCTTTGGAATGTTTCCCAGATTAATTCAAAGGGTGGTTTTCATTGTCTGACCCTTGATACTGATTTGTTGTTATTGTTCAATAAATATTTATGGAGCACCCTGCTTTGTACCAGGTACTGGCTCAGTTGATGGGGACAGGTGTAATGTGATTGCTGCCTTAATGGTGTGGGAAGTAATGAAGTGACCCTAATGCTGCCTAAAAGAGTTGCCCCCAGATTTGAAGATTCTGACAAAACAGAAAAAAATCATTCATTTTGTTGTTTTGTTTTTTCATGGTCTGGGTTCCCTCAAGGCTGGAAATTTGTAGCAAATCCAGCTAGAAAGAGAAACGCCTTTTTTTTTTTTAAGGAATTGATAGCTGTGTAAGTGAATCACTGGTCTGAGGACAAGCTTAAACTGCAATTTGCTTCACCAAGGTCCCTGATCAGCCTCAAGGAGACCAGTTCACAGAATTTCACATTCTAACTTATCAAAATATTCATTTGACCTTGAAAACATTCTTGTTGATGTCATGTGGGTGGAAAACAAATAAAGCATTTGCACAAAATGTTTGCATCAGTGACTCCAAACTGACACAAGCCCTGTAGGTTGCCTGGGATGAGAAAACTCCCTAAGGCTTATTTTATTTAGTGCCTGCGGGGTTTTGTTATTCTCTGTGCTAAAGGATGACAAGCAGCATGTTAATTAAAGAACTGACATCCTTCAATTTACTCTTTTCTCAACACTTGCAATATCCCCCTTTCTCCTCCAACTCCCATTCCCACTCCTGCCATTCCTAAAGAAGTGAAAATGAGAGGTTTCACAGTTTTTACATGAATAATTTGGGGACAGATACAGTTCTTCTCATCAGCCATACTACAGCAAAGTTAAATTGTATGCCCTGTTATGTTAAATTTTGATCTTTTTAACACAAGAAAAAATCATTTTGATAAAGGTTAATGCCTCCTTAATATTTATATACTTGAGTCATATTGAAAATGCATTCTAAAATTCTGAAATCTTGAATTAATATGACAACGTGCAAAGACTGTGCGGCACCATTTGTAATTCATTAGCACATACTTTACAATATATTAGCATCAAATGTGAAATACTCTGTCATGGTCTTGGCAAGCTTGTGGGTTTCATCCTAGTCTATTTTCCAGAACTTTAAGGTTTTGACATGGATGTCCAGAGACAATTGCAAATGATTCTTGTAGATCAGGAATAAATTAATCCAGCAAACCTGCTAGGTATAATATATTACTCTGAGATACATGCTTACCTAGCAGTCATCCAGCATATGTTTGCCTAGTTTTGAGCAGATTTTGAACACCAGACTGCCATAATGTGAATGAATTGTGACATGATCCTGGTAAATGGGGGACAGCATCTGCTATACTGCACCTGGAACTGTGTCCTCCTCCCACAGTGAGTCTGCAGATGATTAATGGTCCCTACTACTCACATCATTTTGAAATACTGCCTGAATAACCCCACACGTATTGTCAGTGGCTCCTGGAACAGATGGAAATCTAACAGTGTCATAGATTTCTTAAGTTTGTTCTTTGCTGATGCTTACTCCCTAGAATATTTATTTTAATGACCTGTTCTCTTGAGACTCTGAAAACCAGCTTCTGACTGACAGATACACACAGTATGCAAAAAAATAATTTAATGGCCAAACTTCGTTTGACTATCACCTCAAATATTTAAATCTTAGCTCTTAAAAATTTCCCAAATTTCTAAAAATCTTTTCACATCATAGAATATTCAGAGTTCCCCTGAGTTTGAAAACTCTTGTAGGGAGCATAGCACAGGAGTTTATGTTTAAAATTATTGATGTTTCTCCTTTTATTTTATTTTATTTTTTTTTTTAAAGAGATACATTATCTGAATTTTAGAATCAGCAGGGCTAATTCATGTCTATCATTACTCTGGGTGACAGAACCCTTCAGAGCTGTGCTATATTTTGACATATTGTGCAGTGTGTACATTTAAATACATGTGTGTGTGTCTGCATGTTCACATGGGCCTATATGCACTGATCTTTATGAAACAAAGCAAATATACTAGTGAATACCTGAGCATAGCCTTGTTGCTGTGACCATTGTCTGCACAAGTCAACTCATTCTTGCTTCCTCCGTTTAGTCAATGACACATAGCTTTGCTCTTAGTCTCATCCCAGCCATCCTGCTTCATTCCTCCAATACTGTGTCAGGGACTGATACTTTCTTCCTAATATCCCTTTTGTGCTCTCTATGGTTATAAAACGTTGGTTTTAGCTAAATCATTGTTGTCCACTCAAATACTATGCTTTCCCATAGTCCTTGTAACTAGATATAGTAAGTGATCTCATTTTAGACAATAAGCTATAAACAGACTTATGTGAAGTACATGCACTGTATTTCTTTGACTCTGTCAACTTGCTGCCTGGAACACCAACACAATGACTTGGGCACTAGCAGCCATATTGTGCAGATATCAGGTTCACACACTGAGCTAGAAGGAGCCTTGTCCTTCTGACAACTGTGAATCTCACCAGTCTCTGGCTGCCTATCTTTGGATTATTTTATATAATAGAGAAACAAACCTCTTTCTTTTCCGAATCACTGTTTCTTCTGCTGTTGTTGTATGTGCAGGCAAGCTGAGTCTTAACAGATGAAAGTTCCCTGGCAGGGCTCCTGCAGCTACCCTGGACGCTGCAGAGCTGCTGCTCTGCAGATGTCCACTGCTCTGAGCCCTGCCATCCCTATTATCCACTGCACCTCTGGGAGCTCCTTATGCAAGTTTAGTACCTTCAACTGATCACATGAGGTCTGCCAGAATGTGATGACTGCTTCCCTGTCCAGTTTCATGTCTGCCATTCCTCCAACCTTCAAACTCCATGCTTCATCAATATTGCTCCTCTTCCTCACATTTCAGATTTGTTTATTCCCTCTCTCTGATGTCCTCCCTGTGCTCAATAACCTGGTAAACTCAAGTCTCAGATGCAAATATATGAAGAAATGTTCAACATCTCTAGCAATGAAAGAAATGCAAATCAAAACTAAGACTTCATCTCACTCTAATCAGAATGCCAGTTGTCAAGAATACAAGCAAGAATAAATATTGGCAAGGATATGGGGAAAAAGATACACTCATACATTGCTGGTGGGAACGCAAAATGGTGCAACCATATAGAAAGAAGAATGGAGATTCCTCAGAAAACTTGGAATGGAACCACCATTTGACCCACTCCTTGGTTTATACCCAAAGGAATTAAAATCAACATATTACAGTGACTTAGCCACATGAATGTTTACAGCAGCTCAATTAACCATAGCTAAAATATGGAATCAACCTAGATGTCCTTCAACAGAAGAATGGATAAAGAAAATGTGGTGTGCATATATACAAACATACACACACACACACACACACACACATATACAATGGAATATTACTCAGCTTTAAAGAAAAATGAAATTATGGCATTTGCTGGTAAATGATTAAATTTAGAGAATATCATGCTAAGCAAAATAATCCAAACCCAAAAAATCAAAGGCAGAATGTTTTCTCTGATATGCAGATGCTAATTCATAATAAGGGGGGAGGTAGGGAAGAATAGAGTTACTTTATATTAGGTAGAGGGGAGTGAAGGGAGAGGAAGGGGTATGGGGCAGGAAGGATGGGGCAGGAATGAAACAGACATTATTACCTTATGTATACATGTGACTGTATTACCAATGTGATCCTGCAATATACATAATCAGAAAAATGAGAGATTGTGCTCCATTTATGTATGATCTTTCAAAATGTATAAATGCATTCTACTCTCATGTACAACTAATTAGAACAAATACAATAAAAATAAAAAGATACAATGTTCACCTTCTTTGAAACTTTCCAAAATTCCCCTAGACACATGTCCTTTCACCTTAGATGCCCTCATGCTGGATATGACAGCACATGCTCATATGACAGCAATGAACTAATTGCATGAAATCTTTGTATGTGTTCCTCTGTGTTAAACAATGTTTCTAAAAATCAGGGACTCAGTTACTCCTTCCTTGTACATCTTGTAAAATGCACATTATAGCCATTCAACATATCCATGCTGAATAAAAAACACTGAATGAACCCACGAGTGATTCTGCTACAGACCCATTTCATTAAAAAGTGCACCCTTGCCCTTAACTAACCTACCTTCAATTTTTTAGTTGCATAGGTGACAATAGGCTTCAATGATTTTTTCTAAATATTAGAACCATAGTACGCTGTTTTTTCTTTTTATGTTTTGTCTTCTTTATCTTGAATATTTCTAGGGTGAAATAAATGATGTAAGTGTATATATAAATACATTTTATACTTGATTCGTTTTAATAATAGCTAGTGTGTATTCAGCCTCTTACAGTAGCAACTTGGCACTGCTCAGCACTGTGACAAGGACTTTATGTGCTTTATCTTACCTGATTCTTGCTTTAGCCCTATGGAATAAGTACTGTACCATGACACTTCCAGCTGTAAGTGATAAAAACAAAGTCAACCTGGTCCATTGGTTCATGTAGTCAAAAGACCTGATGGAGTGGTCCAGCTGGATCCAGGGTTCAAGTTATGCAATTAAGATGTTCTCTCTATCCTTCTCTGTAACTCCATCCCATTTCTATCTTCATCCTACCTCTCATCTCAATCTCTACCCTCACCTGTATCTCCATCTCTCTGTTCTTATCCTTATTCCTACCTGTGTCTCTTTCACTCAGAGAGTCTCCCTCTATATAACAATCCTGGTGGATATGAACATACTTATACTGGTTTGTTGCATTGGGTCATTTTCTTATCCCTGAACAGAATGAGGTTAGACAGGCCCAGCTCATGCTTAACCTTGTGAACAGGATAAGGTGAATTCAGTCCTTATCTGAACTATCCACATGGAATGAGTGTCCCTGCAGGAAAGAGGGGTTCCAGAAGAAGGTGAGAAAACACCAGGAAGACAAAAATGGAAAATTCTACCATAGATAAGCTCTTTCAAATTAATAGAGTTCAGAGAGATGACAGTTTGTACCATGACACACAGGTGGTAAATGATGGTGCTGGAATTCAAATCCATCTCTGTCTGACTTGAGAGCCTTCATCACGAATCACTCTGCTGAGACATGCTCCCTTATGCAGCACTGAAAAAAAATATTGAGAATTTAACTGATAATGAAATGAAATAAAGAAAAATAATTAATTTGCCCAAATTTGTAATCAAGGGCTAAGGCTATGGTCTGAACTGTCCTTCCCAATCTAGTTAAGTTTCCTTACCAAAAAAAGTATACTTTTCTTTTATAAATATTGTCCATAGTAATCAAACAGGTAACATGTAAATACCTTCATGCCTTTAGGGACTTTATTGTTGAATTTTTCTTGAAGTTTTATTCTTTATATAATCTTAGCAAAGATATTTTCTAAATGGTGCTCAGCTTCTTAGTATTCAATTAGACAGAATTGAATTAACCTTAAACAACCCAAATGGATTCCAAAGTACTCTGTACAAATCATAGCACAGCTCTTCACACTGGGCATGCTTTTTGGTTTCCCTGAGAAAATTCAGGCTACCCTACCCACATGCTTTCTATGCTTAAACACCTGTCCATAGGAATTCCAAAAAATACAAAGTGTCACATCAACATTAAAAGATTTAGGGGCAAGGAAAGGTCTTAGAGATTATTGAATTCAACCATCTTTCACCTGTAAAAAGGTGAGAGAAATTAAATTCAGAGTTAAGTAATTTGTCCAATGTCACAAAATTAATGGGCAGAATTTGGGGCTGTAAGACTTCTGGTGAATTTTGTACCACTACTTAAGTCTTCCTCTCCAAGACCTTGGATACAGTCTCCTCTGAGCCATTGTGGGCCCCCTTGTACACCAGCCATGTGACAATATAAATATGAGGCAGTCACAACCAAATTCCAGGGAATATAAAAGTACACTGAAAATGTTGAGAGATCTTCACAGATTCTGTGCTTGATGTATCTGAGTATGCTTCTTGAATCTTGTAGAGAAACTCATTGTCATCATAGAATAAATAATCCCACTGCTGTAGTAGTAGAAATGAAAAGAAAAAGGAAGGAAAAATACATGATAAAAGAGCAACAATAAGACCTTGCAAATGACTCTTAAACATTGTCCAGATAATTCAAATATTCTGTTTTTCCATCATAAGGCATTTTTCCTCTTTCTTTTAATAATCCATCTTCTGAAGTTGTTCAACTCTCACTAAATTGTCATATTGTCATGGTAGCCTCATCTTCAAATGTGAATTAACCATATGTTGACCTGAAGAAATATGATTTTCTTATGAAATAGTTTGCCAATATTGCTAGTAACGAGATCTGCACTTCTTTGAAAACCCTCCGTGATAAAATTCTATTAATCATAGTGCTATAAAACTTCAAAAAATATTTTCATGTTAATGTTCAGAAAAAGAAGTTTAAAAATCCTAAATGATTTTTTTAAGTTGTAGAAATTTCACTTGAATGATAGAGTTCTGTACTAGTGACTACCATCCTCTAATTTAGGTATTATTCAGAATTAATAGACATATGCTCTGTTTGTATACCATATAACATTCTGGGCTTGGTTTCACTTGGTCCAGCAATGAAAGCCAAGCCTACAGAAGATTGAGAATTTCTTTTTGGACCAAGAATAGTGTTTTATTGAACTTTTCTCACTGTGATCAAAATACCTGACAAGAGCAATGTAAATGAGGAAAAGTTTCTTTTGGCTCACAGTTTCTGAGGGTCAGTTCATGATTCACTGACTCCACAGCTCTGGACCCAAAGTGAGGCAGAACATCATGGCAGAAAGATGTGGAAGAAGAAAGCAGCTCAGAACATGACAAACAGGAAGCAGGGAGGGAGAGCAAGCAGGCTAGGTACCAGGGACAAAATGTACACCCCAAGGCATATCCCCAGTGACCTACTTCTTCCAGACACACCCTACCTGCTCACAGTTACCACTCAGTTAATCCACATGAACGAGTCTGTCTCTAGGCAAGGGAAAGAGAGTTGTTATCAATTGGTAGTGTCAAAAATGGGCAGCATTTCCAGTGCATTACATTCTGCATCCCCTTTTTGTTTACTTTCTTTTGTTTCAATTTTAATTTTTATCAACCTTATACATGCATGTGGTTAAATAGTCAAATAGCTTTCAAAGACATAAAATGAAAACCAGTAGTTAACTTGATCAACCTCTTCCCACCTCTGATTGTTCACCCCCAGAGCAACTACTGTGAAGGTCTTTAGCTATTATTCAGGTATTTGCTGTTACCTAATATTAACAAATTTCCCAAAATCTCTTGTCATTCTTATTTTGGCTCATATTAAGAGAGGGATCCCAAAGTGTGTATGTGTGTGTGTGTGTGTGTGTGTGGGTGGGTGGGTGGCTTGCACAAGCTTTTACTGACCTAATTGCAGAGTTTCAAGAGGGAAGAGTAGGTTAAAGCATGTTTCATTCTGCCATGTGTCTGTTTTAATGAGAAAACTTTTGTTTTATATTATACCTTAAAATCTTGTCAACATTTTACCTGTAATATATCAAATGGAATTGAAGCTATACTTCTCTCAATTCATATGACTGACTACGCATTTTTGAACAAAACTTCAGTTGTAACAAATTGTTTTTCTTCATGGATGTTTGATGGTTACGTTGAGATTTGAGGTGAGTATGCCTTCATCTCCATTCTTTTCCAGTCCTGATTCAAAGTTTATCGCTAAATGGTAAATCTCTCTCCACTAACCACAATTGTTAATTGTGAACGCCACAAGTTTTAGAAAATTTGAAAAGCACAGAAAAACACAAGAAAGTAAAAAAAAAAGCATAAATTCTGCCTCTTTTTCAAAGTGATAGGTAAAACTACTAGGTTCCTCTCTCTAAGCACTAGCAACATTTTAACTGTAGGCTTCTAGAAATTTTTATGCTTTTTGCCTACATATGCAAGGTTTGGTTTTTTTCTCACAAAATATGGGATCATGTTGTACGTACATTAATAAAACTTTTTTCACATAATGATACATTGTTTTTCTTGGTGAATAGTTTTTTATATATCTCATTCTTTTTAATGAGTACTTCAGAAGTTTTAAAATGTATTCACAAAATAAAACAAGTCCACTGATTCTTGATACCCCACCATCTAAAAGGTACAGCTAATTCCACTTCAAGTGTGGGCTGAACTTGGTGCCTCACCCCTAATGGATAGAACATGGTAAAAGTTCCCGTGTGGCTCTGAGACTCAACTTTAGAAGGCATTGCAGGTCCCCCTTTGCTTATTGCTCTCACACACGCTCTCTTCCTTCCCTACTCCCCTGTTCCTCTCTGAGTTCACTCATTCTGGGAGAAACCAACTTCTGTGTCATATAGTCTTTCAAGCAGCCCTAAGGAATGGCCTATATGGCAAGGAACAGAGGACTTCTGCTAATAGCCCATGAGGACCTGGGGCCTCTGCCAAAGTGTATGTGAGTGAGCAACCTTGGAAGTGGGTCCTCCAGCCCTGGTGAAGCCTTCAGATCACTGCAGCCCTAACTGATGCCCTACTATAGTCTCATGAGAGACCTTGAGCCCAAACTACCCAGTTAAGCTGCTTCCTGACTTCTGACCCACAGAAGCTCTGTACAGACAGGAGAAATTCTGCCATAACAAATGGTTGGTACAAGTTGGTATGTTTTTAGAGTAATTTGTTGCCTGAAAGTAGATGACTGATGTAGACACTGTACCTGGAAATAAGATGATGTCATAATACCTAAAAATGTGAAAATGACTTTGGAACCAGGTAATGAGCAACACTTGTAGGGGTTGAAAGAAAGTGTTAGTAGAAGCTTCATAGCCATTGAGAGGTTGAGAGTGGGCTTAGAGGAAAGTGAGGAAAAGCCTTTGGAGAAAGGGGGATCCTGGTTGTGAAGTGATGGGAAGTTAGCAATACCATCCTCTGTGGTAAGGTGGAAAATACACCCAATGACCTAGGGAGTCTAGCCAAGGAGATTTCCAGGTCAAGTGTTGAAGGTTTTACCTGATTCCTTCTTGCTGTTTATTGTGAAATGTGAGAAGAAAGAGATAGACTAAAGGAATAAGCGTTAACACGAGAAGCCAGAATTTGATGGCTCTAAAAATTCTTACCTACTCCAGATGGCAAACAAACCTAAAATTAAGAAATGACTTCCCAGCAAAGATCAAATCCAGGACACTTCCAGGAAAACATGAGCTAGATATGAAGCTGAGAGTGTAGCTATAAAAAAATTTTTTATATAGAACCTGAGATAGATGAGGCGGTCCCAAAAAAGAACTGTTCAAACAACATGGCTTTAAAGAGCTTATGGGTCTTGTCCTTCCACAGTTCAGCAGAATCCCAAAGTAGAGAAGAACTTACCTGAAAAAGATTTATGGATGTTACTTGCATCTAATGACATGAACTCCAATAAGATCCATAGGAGACTAACAAAGTTTCCAAAATAATGATGTTGACAAAAAATACCATCAGCACAAACTACAAAGGATAGGTGGTACACAGTGAAAAGAGACATTTGGAACCCCAAAATTTGGCTGAGGAAACTACACAGTCCCAAAACAAGCTTCTTATCAGGGAGAAGGAATTATGTATTAAAGGAGGAAAACAAGAATTCAGAGGGTGGAACCAAAAGCCAGGAAGAATCATTCCTGGAAATGTCCTTAAGTTAGAAACGAGAAGCTTCTAGACTTTGTGCCTAGTGGATTTAAGAACTGCTGTGGACCAGTGACTGCTCCCCCAACCAATCCCACAATTTCATCTTTTAAACAGAAATATCCAGATTGATTATCTTATGCATGTTCCACAAGCACTCCCAAATTTCTAGCCAAAAACACTCGGAGATAATAAATGATTGTTTTAAACTAATTGTTGGTATAATCTGTTACACAGAAATATATAAATAATGTAAGTGTATGCTATTGTTTTTCCCTCTCACTTTTATAGATTAAGAGCCCTACTATAACAAATATCTTTATATAGAATCTTTATGTTCTCGCAATATTATTTCTGTAGGACAACTTTTTATTTGTTCTTATTAGTTTTACATGACAGTAGAATGTATTTTGACATATTATGCACACATGGAGTATAACTTCTTATTCTTCTACTTGTACATGATGTACAATTACATTGGTGGTGTAATCATATATGCACATAGGAAGGTAATGTCCAATTCGTTCTTCTATCTTTCCTATTCTCATTCCCCCTCCCTTCCTTTCATTCCCATTTTTCTAATCCAAAGTACTTCTATTCTTCCCTAACCCCCACACCCTTATTGTGAGTTAGCATTCACATATCAGAGAAAACAATCAGCCTTTGGTTTGGGGGATTGGCTTACTTCACTCAGCATAATAGTCTCCAGTTCCATCCATTTACCAGCAAATGCTATAATTTCATTCTTCTTTATGACTGAGTAATATTTAATTGTGTGTATGTACCTCATTTTCTTTATCTATTCATCTGTAGTAGGGAACATAGGTTGGTTCCATAGTTTAGCTATTGTGATTTGAGCTGCTATGAACATTAATGTAACTGTGTCACTATTACATGTTGATTTTAATACCTTTGGGTGTATGCCGAGGAGTGGGATAACTGTTCCCACTGTTATTGTTATAGTCGTGTTCCTAACTGGGTAAAATGATGTTTCCATTCCAGGTTTTCTGAGGAATCTCCATACTGCTTTCCATAGTGGTTGCATCAATTTGCAGTCCCACCAACAATATAGGAGTGAACATTTTCCCCACAACCTTGCCAACATATATTGTTACTTGTACTTTTGATAATTGCTATTCTGCCTGGAGTGATATGAAGTTTCAGTGAAGTTTTAATTTGTATTTCTGTAACTGCTAGGGATGTTAAACATTTTTTCATATATTTGTTGACCAATCATATTTCTTCTTCTGTGGAGTGCCTGTTCAGTAACTTTGCCCATTTATTAATTGGGTTATTTGAGATATTGTGCTTTTTGAGTTCTTTGTATATCCTGGAGATTAATGCTCTATCTGAGATGCATGTGGTAAAGATTGTCTCCCATTCTGTAGGCTTTCTCTTCACATTCTTGATTGTTTCTCTTTTTTTTATACATATAAGAGTCCTTTTAATTTATTTTTTTCATTTCTTTTTTTATTTACTTATTGATTCATTGTACACAAATGGAGTACAGCTATTGTTTCACTGGTTGTACACAAAGTAGAGTCACACCATCTGTGCGTTCATGCATGTACACAGGGCAATGGTATCTGTCAAACATTCTGTTATTATTCTTACCCCCCCACTCCAACCCCACCCCTCCCTTCTCTCTATGCTATCTATCCTTCCTCCATTCTTGCCACCTTTCCCCCCCTACATTATGCATCATCATACATATATCAGAGAGATCATTTGGCCTTTGGATTTTTGGGATTGGCTGATCTCACTTAGCATAACAGTCTCCAACATCATCCATTTACCTGCAAATGCCATAATTTTATTCTTCTTTATGGCTGAGTAATATTCCATTGTGTATATATACCACAGTTTCTTTATCCATTCATCTACTGAAGGGCATCTAGGTTGGTTCCATAATCTAGCTATTGTGAATTGAGCAGCTATGAACATTGATGTGGCTGCATCACTGTAGCAATCTGATTTTAAGTCCTTTGGGTATAGGCCAAGGAGTGGGATAGCAGGGTCATATGGTGGATCCATTCCAAGTTTTCTAAGGAATCTCCACACTGCTTTCCAGAGTGGCTGCACCAACTTGCACTCCCACCAGCAATGTATGAGTGTACCCTTTTCCCCACATCCTCGCCAACTCCTGTTGTTGCCTGTATTCTTAATAAAAGACATTCTAATTGGGGTAAGATGAAATCTTAAGGTGGTTTTGATTTGCATTTCTCTTATAAAGAGTGACGTTGAACATTTTTTCATAAATCTGTTGATTGCTTGTAGATCTTCCTCTGTAAAGTGTCTCTGTTCATTTCCTTGGCCCATTTGTTGATTGGGTTATTAGAGTTCTTGGTGTAAAGATTTTTGAGTACTTTGTAGATTCTGGAGATTAAAAAGGAGCCAAAAACATGCAATGGAGAAAAGACAGCCTCTTCAACAAATGGTGCTGGGAAAATTGGAAATCCATATGCAGCAAAATGAAAATAAAACCATATCTCTCACCCTGTACAAAACTCAACTCAAAGTGGATCAAGGACCTAGAAATTAGACCAGAGACTCTGCACCTAATAGAAGAGAAAATAGGTCCAAATCTTCATCATGTTGGCCTAGGACCAGATTTCCTTAATATGACTCCCTAAGCGCAAGAAATAAAAGCTGGAATCAATGATTGGGATAGAGTCAAACTAAAAAGCTTTTTCTCGGCAAAGGAAACAATCAGCAATGTGAAGAGAGAGCCTTCAGAGTGGGAGAAAATCTTTGCCACACACACTTCAGATAGAGCACTAATCTTGATTGTTTCTTTAGGACAAATTTTTAAAACTGGGATTTCTGGCTATGCATATCTAAAATTTAGAAAACTATTGTTAAATTACCCAAATATTCCCAAAAATAATTGCAAAGAATTATACATTTCTAACAGTGAATAACATTTTAAATGTTATTAGTCTTTTTAATTTTTCTCAATCCAGGAAGAGAAACTATTTCATAATTTTATTACCTTTTATTCTTTAACTATTGGTGAGAGCTCTTTGTGTGTTTATGGTTTGGAAAAAGTGTCTTACTTATTTCAGATGAATTTCCATTTGCACACTTCTATCTCTTGATCTTTCCTCTTCCACAATGCCTCTTTATGTAGTTTATATTACATAAATTTGCAGAATTTAAGTGAATGATTGATTGAATAAGTGAAATTCAGACATGCAGAAAGTCTTCCTTTAATCCTGTGCAGCTGACTTGTAATTTGTAAAAACATATTAAACTAATTAATCATGTTTTCACTTCCCCTTGATCACTACTCACTTATCATTCAAGTGTTCCTCTGATGGAGATCTCTATCTCTACAACTTATTCAGGCGAACCTGTTTCTAAAAGTAGCCATATACTACTTCTCTCTGAATATTTTTAAAATAGCAGGACACAAAAAATAAAATAGAATAGTTATATGATGGATAATAATAGTAACAACAATAATGAAAACTATTCTTGAATAGTTATTATATGACAAGTGAATTATATACATAACAGACCTAATTTAATCTTTATTACAGCCTGTAAATATTGTTATTCTCCATTATAAGAATGGGAAAACTAACACACGATGAGGCCAAATAAATTAAATATGGTCATATAGCATTAAATGATAGAGATGGGATTCAAACTCTTATTTTTATGAATTCAAATTCAATATTCTTGCTATAATTCTCAGCAGACTTTCTTAGAAATATGTCATATCATTGTTTTGTCATACTGTATAAAGAAAGAAAACGGGAAACTTGAGGAAAAAAAATTCCACAATTTTAAATAGTAAGCACCGAAATTGTATGTTTTCCTGCCTCAAAATGAAGTTGCTTACTGCTATTGATTCTTTTTAAAATAATTACTGGAAAGGAAAAAAAGATTAAGAAGAATGAATATTTTCCTTTCCTTCATAGTTTACAAACAATTCAGCCATCCATGGGCAAGTGACTTGTCTTAATCCATTTCCTGTTGCTGTGGGGAGCCATCCTTATGTAGCAGAATCAGATGAGGTTGAGCCATGGGACACAGAGGTCTGCCTTTTAGGAACTGGCTACCATGGAGGACTGTCCCAGATGGCCAGGGAGTATGTGGCACTGTGGGAGTGGTTCCCTGTCTGGTTCTATGATAGTTTCCCTGAGCAAATTGGTCCCCTAACTCCACCCCATCCTGTTCATCACAGAAGCCCACACCGTTCAGGGCCCCTTTACCTGCGTGATTAAATAAAAGAAAGTTGGGCTACTCCATGTTGTTAGAGGCCAAATCTGGTATGGCCCAACCATCACGTCCCCTCTCATTTAAAAAGAGTATTGGCTCTTGTGTGTTTATTGATTAGATAAGCTTATGGGTAATTGATTGATTGATAGACAACATCGTCCTCCAGCAGTTAACCCTTTTCTCATTCACATAGGACATGGCTGAGAAACCCCCACAGTTGCTATAACAAAATAGAACTTGAACACTTTATAAAGAGAAGATATTTATTTTGATTTATGGTTTAGGCAGCTGAAACACCCAAGCTCAGGTAGCCTCACCTGACAAGAACCTCATGCTACCTCATAACATGGCAGATGGGATCACTCAGCAGGAATGTGTATGAGAGACGCAAGAGGCAAGGCAGAAGAGGCCAAATTAATAACAACCCATCCTTGTGCAAACTAATCCAGTCCTGCAAGACCTAATCTACTTCCAGGAAATGGGCATTAATCCCTTCTGAGGACAGCACCTCCATCACCTCATCATCTTCCAACAAGCCCCACCTCCTAAGGGTTCCACCACCTCTCAGCATCATTCCATTGGAGGCAAACTTCCAGCCCATGACCTTTTGGGTAACAAACTATATCCAAACCATGTGTGACTCATACTTGGTTAAAAATCAGAAAATGCAGTTGAAACATTTAACTATGAAAGGAGAAAAAAAGAAAATGTGATTTCTTCTCACAATGATCAGTCTTTACCATTTAAGGATTTATGTCAAGCTGTGAAAATTCTCCCAGTTAGATTAGAAATAAGACTGAATAATGAATTTTAACACAATACCATGAAAATGAGACTGATTCTTTCTTTAAAAAGCAATTTGCAAACTTTCAGAGATAATTTGGGTTCCTGGATGTCGAGGTCACCGCAGACTGAAGGTGAGTATATATTTCATGTGAAGTTCTAAAATGTTCCATCAGAATCATGTAGATTTATTTTTTAGAAGAAAGAACTCCCCTAATTGTCAAAAGTTGTTTTCTAACAGAACCATAGAATGATGAAATGCAAGGGCGTAGAGAGTAAGCGGCCCCCTACGTGAGGGCACTGTGAATTCCATTTCATGTTTGAGCATTTCTCCGCTTCCTTTCAGAGATGTGTCTAAGAGTTTTCATAAATTTAGTCGAGAAAAAGGACAAAAGAAAATTGTTGCTGTTTTTTTTTTCTCCCTTTTGAATGTGGCGAACTTGTTCCCTCAATGCTGAACTTGGATGTGTCCTAGAATAATGTTTTATTATAGGCATAACAACCCATATTCAGCCGCCGCAGCAGCAACAACAATGATGCTGGAACCAGAGACAAAAAGAGGAACAGAAAGAGGCATAATGGTGAGAGCACCATGAGAAGTCTTGCAGCACAAACCTAAGAGATGAGGTGCTGGGCCTCATTTTTTCCCAGCCTGCGTGTTGCTTCCTGTGAAAACTGAAGGATGACACTAAAATGGATAAAACACTGGTATCTCTCTAAAACAGGTGCTGCAGCCTCTCCTGGTAACGACAGGATGTTTATTCATTAATATTTCTTGAAGGACTTGCTCATGTATCTCTAGCTCAGTTTTATTCAGCCAGTTGCATGTTAACCACTATTTACAGGGAAACCAGAAAACACAACATTCGGAGGTACAAAGAAAGTAATCTTTGATTCATGGAAATTGTCTCAATAAAATCAAATAACAACAAAAGAAATGGATTTCCTAATACAAATTTCTATGTGCTAAATATATTTTAAAGACATAGTCTCTCATTTTATAACTAATACATTGTATTCTTTAGATTTGTCCCTAACATTGCTGTTTATAAGAAATGGAGCCTGATCTTGAATCATTATTTAACTCATGCATAATTTTACCTCCCTGTTTCCAAAAATAAAAAGCAGAGGAAACTTAAAAGACATTTACATGTAATAAAATATTAAAAAATTTTAAAAGTATGTGGAAAAGACTTTTGTTTCTGGTGGCAAGTTGGATTATTCCTTGAAAAACCCTCCTGATTGAGACAAATGAAATAATGTATAAAATGCAAATGTATTGCTCAGTTGAGATGAAAAACATGAAACTTATAGATTTCAAAACCTAAACTAAGGAAATCAAGGGTTGAAGATTCTCATATGCGGAAGCTAGGGCAAAGTAGGAGGGATGAGGGTGGGGGTGGGCATCAGATATCATCAAGTTAGAGGGAAGATCATCTTCATTAGCATAGAGGAAGATTGAGAGGGAGGAAGGAGGGATGGGAAATGGGGGGAAATGCAGAATGAATCTGACAAAATTAAACTACGTGCATGTATAAATATACCACAGCGAATTCCACCTTTACATGATTCTATTAAGTACCAATTAAAAATACACAAATGAGTGGAAGGTAGTCCAGTAGAGTAGATGGGGAACAGGGGGACGAAGGAGAAGAGGGAAAGCAGGAACGCTGGGGACTGAGATGGAGTACATTGAATTCCAAGAATGTATGATTATATTAAAATTAACCCAACTATTATGTACAACTATAATCCACCAATAAAAGCAACAAACAAACAAACCTGAGTGAAAGCAGAAACCCTAACAAAGGAGTATGTGCTAAGAGTAGCTTTTGTCCTGTGTACTCTGCTTACTCTGTGATGTCTACACGAAAAAGGACAACAGGACATAAAGTCCAGGATCAGCCTAGGTAATGACTTCAATACAAGACTTCTGCATAAAACTGGGATTGCAAAAGACCACTCCACAATAGAAAGAAGTGAGGCACAAATAGTGGACCTTAATGTATGCAAATAGTTAAAAATACTTAGAAGTTGAAAGATCCCAGGCTAGAACGCATAAAATCACAAAACAATCTAATTATATTACAAATGTGTGAAACAACTTCATTGAAAGAAGTGGAGGGAAAGGTACTGATCAAAGTGTCTTTGGAAATGAGTGGAATCTGTAAGACCACAGGTAAGATTAACTGCACATAGCACCATAATCTGATAAAACTGTTCCTCATAAAGTACCAATTAACAATTCTGGTACTGTTATGCATAAATGCTACAGTTGCACAATTAAAGAAATGGATGGCAAATGATGGAACCCAAGTTCTCACTGTTGGAATAGTTCACAGATAAGTAAGAAGAGACTAGAGTGGTGCATGTAAATAATAGAAATGGAAATACCTGTGTATGCTCATGTTTAGCTCAATAAAAATACAAGTGGTTACATATGGAAATACAGATATTTGTATATAAAAGGGTTAGCATTATGCAAATATTTCCTTGCTCTGTCATCTGAGAAGACCTAGAAGTAATGACACACAACTAGCCATGAGCCCATTTAGTGCCCAGATATTGTTTTCTAATTGCATTCTTGATTGAAGGAACCAGGGCTTCTTGGAGAAATAGCTGATTCTAGGACTGGAATAGAGTATGTACATATTTATAATGATTCTGGACCATCTTATAATGTAGAAAGTATTGAAGTTCTCCAAAACATTTTTTTTTAAAAACTTCCAAGCAAAACCAAAAATTCCACAATGATGTGGGTATGTAAATACAATAAAGGAGCAACTGAAAGAGCTCTCAATGACCAAAGATGGCATAACTTGAGAGATAAATATCCTTGAGTCCATATTGATATAAACAAATGGAGGTAAAGAGACAAATCTTGAATGCAGAAGCATTCCAAATAATTTGTGCAGATACTTGTATAAATTTTAGAGCATAACTCCCTACTCCTTACCTGTGAGCTGCACATACTGTCTGCCATCTAAAGAGTACAGTTTGGAAGGACAGAAAAACAAGTAACTGCACAGTGAGAGACATGATGAACACTGCTACAAACAGATGACCAAGGTCAACATCAACAGGAATGAATTATGTTGATAGTAGGTGCCCTTGATCAACCCGATTGAAAATAACCATTTATTTCTGTGGTCTTCTTCCCAGTCTGATCATGAGAAAATACACAAATTGTAATTGAGGGATAGTCTACAAAATACCTGGCTAACACTCTTCAAAACTGTCAAGATCATCAAAAACATCATCAAAATCATTTTAAAAAATAAATTTTTGGAAACTCTCACATGATGACTAAATGTGGTTACAGGATCCCATAACAGAAAGGAAGTTAAGTTAAAAACTAAGGAAATCTGAATAAAGCATAGACTTTAATTGATAGTAATAAATAATCTTCAGGTGATTAGTTGGAATAAATAAGACATGCTAATATAAGATGTTAATAATAAGGGTTAATGGATGGGAAATACCACTCTCTATACTATTGCAAATTTTTCTATAAATGTCAAACTCTTCTAAAGTAAGAAGTTCATTTAAGAAAAAAAATGGTCCAAAAATGAAACAGCAAAATTATACCCATCTTGATCTTAGCACTAGGTGAGAGAAAACAAAGAAAAGGAAGGGGGAAAATCCTTGGAAATCTGCATCATAAAATGAATCTAACACTTGTTTTTCATTCATTCATATTACCTGTGTTGTCTGAAAATCCTCACATGAAAATTTTAATATAATAAGGTGGTGTGGAGTTGATCATGCCCCCAGGCAAATGTAAATCCTCTCTGGAAGAATTAAACCTTAATCCTGCCGTTTGAGTTGTCCCTAAAATAGGTTCCCTCAGTGGAGTATTTCACAACCAAAAACTAGAAAATACACAAGAAAACAAGATAGTGTGAGTGAAAGCTAGCAACGAAATAGCCAAAATATTTCAGAGTTTGAGATTATAAGACACAAAACAGAATATGCCTGTTACTTATATGGCATATTTTAAATTAGAATTTAGAAATTAAAAGAAGTTGAACATTTTGACAGAAAAATGGAAATTATAAGATATGATATAGATGATTTGCAAAATAACCAAATTGATTATTTTAAAACAAGTCCTTGAGTACTCCCTACATGCCAGGGTTTGTATCAAATACTTCCCAATATATTATCTATTTTTTATTTTGATAACATTAATATTTCTATTAATAAATACTAGTTTTCTAAACTCTTCAAATGAAAATGTTTTTCATTTTTTCTTTACCTACAATCTGAATACTTACTTCTGAGCTATTTTCCATTTCACAAATTCTCTATGTATATAAAATCTACCATTATATATGTACATACATATATGTTATATTCTTATTATTTCACTATTTTAGTTTCAATATATCTATTCTGTTTCCTTTCAAATATACCAAGTCACTTTTTACATTCAATACTTCCTGAAGATTTTTTTCAATCTTGTCTTTCAGTTCTTTAAATATCCACATTTAAAAATAATCTGTCTGGTTCCAGTATCTAAAGCTTTTGTGGTTCTCTTTCTGTGATCTGTTGTTCTACTGGTTTTCCCTAACGGTATCTCAATTTCTGGTCCAGTATTACAAGTTTATTCTGGTCATTGGATTTGAAAATTTATTTTTAGGAAGAAAAATAAATTATTCTGAGGCCACAAAGGACTTTATCTTCACCAGAGAGAATTTTTGTTAAATTTTTAATCTGGTCTTCATCTACCAGTCCAGAACCACCTACTTCAAGTTCAATGATAAAGATTGTTCCAAATTATCTAGGTGATCCAAACATGGACTGCAAACAATGAAAATATTGAGTTATTTTTACTTCACTATTTTTCAGAAGAAAATGCCCTTCGGGGTCCCTGCTTGAAGACAGAATTTTATTTATCGACTCACAAACCTTGGGGGAGCCCAGGCTTCTTTGTCTTTTGTGCCCATTACTTCATAGAGCTACCAAAACTGCTGCTCAGTTGTGCAGTTACTACTTCCTGAGCATTAAATGCCTTAAACAAGCAAACAAAACAAAACAAACAAACAAACAAAAAACAGCATTGAATGCCAGGCTTACTTCTCTAAGTTCTTTCTTTTCCTAGATTTTGACCTAACAATTTCTCATTATCATATTAGCTGGGAACCTAGAATGTTTAAACAAAGATGAGCTCTTGGAAGAAACTTGACCCAAGTGAAGAGAGGTCATTAACCAGGCTCAGATGTAAAAGTGGAATTTTATTTTATTTTTTATTTGTCCTAATTAGCTATACATGACAACAGACTGCTCAAATGAAGAATACACAAATGGAGTATAACTTCTCATTTTTCTGGTTGTACATGATGTACAGTTACACAGGTCCTGTAATCATATATGCACATAGGATAATAATGTCTGATTCATTCTATTGTCCTTCCTACCACCTCATACCACTCTCCTCCCTTCACTCTCCTATGTCTAGACAAAAATATCTCTATTCTTCCCCTCCCCCCCTTATAGTGAATTAGTGTCCGTGTATCAGAGAAAACATTCAGACTTTGGTTTGCAGGGATTGGCTTATTTCGCTTAACATAATATTCTCCAGTTCCATTCATTGACCTGCAAATGCCATAATTTCACTTCTTTAAGGCTAATATTTTATTGTGTATACATACCACATTTTCCTTAGCCATTCATCTACTATAGGGCACCTAGGTTGATTCCACTGTTTAGTTATTGTGGTTGAGCTGCTCCAAACACTGATGAGGCTGTGTCACCGTAGTATGCTGATTTTAAGCCCTTTGGGTATAAATCTAGAAGTGGGGTAACTGGGTCAAATGGTGGATCCATTCCAAGTTTTCTGAGGAATCTCCACACTGCTTTCCTCAGTAAATGCACCAATTTGCATTCCC
Organism: Glaucomys volans; assembly: GCA_020662805.1. Taxonomy (NCBI): domain Eukaryota; kingdom Metazoa; phylum Chordata; class Mammalia; order Rodentia; family Sciuridae; genus Glaucomys; species Glaucomys volans. Next base: position 292,860 of record JAJEJO010002057.1, read on the forward strand.
ACCAGCAATGTATGAGTGTACCTTTTTCTCCACATCCTCACCAATTTTGTTGTTGCTTGTATTCTTGATAATTGCCATTCTGATTGGAGTTTTGATTTGATTTTGAATATTTTTTCATGTATTTGTTGATCGATTGTATTTCCTCTTCTGTGAAGTATCTGTTCAGTTCTTTAGCCCATTTGTTGATTGGGTTATTTGTCTTTTTGGTATTAAGTTTTTTGAGTCCTTTATATATCCTGGAGATTAATACTGTATCTGAGGTGCACATGGTAAAGATTTTCTCCCATTCTGTAGGCTCTCTTATTTCCTTTGCTGTGAAGAAGTTTTCAGTTTGATTCCATCCCATTTGTTCATTATTGATTTTACTGCTTGCATTTTAGGAGTCTTGTTAAGGAAGTCAGATCCTAGGTCAACATGATGGAGATTTGGGCCTACTTTTTTCTTCTATTAGGCAATGGGTCTCTGTTCTAGTGCCTAAGACCTTGATCCACTTTGCATTGAATTTTGTGCAGGGTGGGATATAGTGGTTTAATTTCATTTTGCTGCATATGGATTTCCAGTTTTCCTAGCACCATTTATTGAAGAGGCTATCTTTTCTCCAAGGTATGTTTTGATGCCTTTGTCTAGTATGAGAAAACTGTATTTATGTGGATTTTCCTCTGTGTATTCTATTCTGTACTACTGGTCTATATGTCTGTTTTGCTACAAATACCGTGCCATTTCTGTTACTATGGCTCTGTAGTTCAATTTAAGTTCTGTTATTGTGATGCCTACTGTTACACTTTCTTGCTAAGGATTACTTTGGCTTGCTATTCTGGGCCTTTTATTTTTCCAAGTGAATTTCATTATTGCTTTTTCTATGTCTATGAAGTATGTCATTGGCATTTTAATAGAATTGCATTAAATCCATATAAGACTTTTAGTACTATGGCAATTTGACAATGTTAATTCTGCCTATTCAAGAACATGGGAGATCTTTCCATCTTCTGAGGTCTTTTGCAATTTCTTTCTTTAGTGTTCTGTAGTTTTCATTGTAGAGGTCTTTTATCTCTTTTGTTAGATTGATTCCCCAATTTTTTAGAGACTATTGTGAATGGCTAGTTTCCTAATTTCTCTTTCAGTGGCTTCATCACTGATATATAGAAACGCATTTCATTTATGGGTGTTGATTTTATATCCTGCTACTTCGCTGAATTCATTTATTAGTTCTAGAAGATTTCTGGTGGGATTTTCTGAACCTTCTCAGTATAGAATCATATCATCTGCAAATTGTTTGAGATATTCTTTTCCTATTCATATCCCTTTAATTTCTTTTTTCTGTCTAATTGCTGGCTAGAGTTTCAAGGATGATGTTGAATAAAAGTAGTGAAAAGAGGGCATTGTCGTTTGTCTTATTCCAGTTTGTAGAGGGAATGCTTTGAATTTTTCTCCATTTAGAATGCTGTTGACCTTGGCTTAGCATAGACAACTTTTAAAATGTTGAGGTATGTTCCTACTATCCCTAGTTTTTCTAGTGTTTTGAACATGAAGGAGTGTCATATTTTGTCAAATACACTTTCTGCATCTCTTAAGATAATCATGTCATTCTTATCTTTAAGTCTATTGATGTGATGAATTACATTAATTGATTTCCATATGTTGAAACAACCTTGCCTCCCTGGGATGAACCCCACTTGATGGTGGCGCAGTCTTTTTATATGTTTTTGTATGTGATTTGTCAGAATTTTAGTGAGAATTTCTGTCTCTAAGCTCATTAGGGATATTGGTCTGAAGTTTTCTTTCCTTGATGTGTCTTTGGTTTTAGTATTAGGTTGATCCTGGCTTCATTGAATGAGTTTGGAAGGGTTTCCTCCTTTTCTATTTCATGGAATAATTTGAGGAATATTGGTGTTAATTCTTCTTTGAAGGTCTTGTAGAATTCAGCTGAGAATCCATCTGGTCTTGGGCTTTCTTAGTTGGTAGGCTTTTGATGGTGTCTTCTATTTCATTGCTTCAAATTGATCTGTTTAAATTGTGTATGTTGATTTTTACAGCACCTCCTGGAAAGAGCTCCCACCTGCATCGGCCTGAGTCCCCATCCCCAGTGGGGATCTTAGTCCCTTCAGTGCCATCTTACAGCGTCTCAGGGAGAGAGCAACCACCTGCGGCGGCCTGAGTCCCCAGAGCGGAGCTCCAGTCTTCCGGTGCCATTTTACTGCATCTCCTGGAGAGAGCTCCCGCTTGCAGCGGCCTGAGTCCCCATCCCCAGCAGGGATCTTAGGCCCTTTGGTGCATTTTACAGCATTTCTGGGAGAGAGTAACTGCCTGCAACTGCCTGAGCCCCCAGTGCGGAGACCAGGCCTGCCTGGGCTATCAAGTCCAGTGTTTCCATCACTGAGCACAGTTCTGCGCCCCCATCCGAACTTGGTCTAGTGCCCAGGACCGCACCCTGGCCCGGGGTCTAGCGCCTGTGCTGCATCTGATCGTCTATCAACACCAGGCCGCCTCTGCCCAGAAGCATTGATCATTCCCAACATGGAGGTAGTGGGACAGTACCTTTCTTGGGTCACCACTTGATCAAGCACCTCTCAAACATCAGGCCATTGAAAAATAAGAGTTTTTGAACTGTACAGTATATTTTTAACACAGAACATTTTTAAATTAATTGTAATACTACGATTATCCCTAATATACTCACTATATTCCTACCTTTTCTTTTATTAATATGCTTATCACTCTATCTCCCTCTTATATATCCATTTCCTTGAAGAATCTCTTTTCTCTCACTCTAATAACCTGTTTCTTTTAATTCCACTTCCACTATTCATATGACATAGTATATCAATAGACTCACTTCTTATCTCATTACTGTTTTGCACTATACACCTCCTCATTCTCCCTGTCCAACATTAGGAATCGCAGTCCTTATTGCAAACTTACTGGTTATGCTGTAGATAATAATTGGAACTCATCTCTGTTTATTAAGACAACACTGTTAATATCTTAATAGGGACTATTTAGATTAAGGACACATATTGTTTATATGGTGTGCTGCTAATATTGACCTCTCAATTCAAAGGGAGGTATTGAAAATAGGCAGGAACCCTATAAGTCCTTAAGGGGAAACTGCAATACCTAGGATTTGCACTACTAAAGGGGAAGATACAGTAGCAACATGAAAAAGCATGGGAAGAAAACGTCCCAAACAAAGCCAGATACTATACCAAAAGTACCCAGTGACAACACGGCAGAAGCATTGTCAGAAAGGGAGCTGTACATAATTAAAATGATCCGAGAAGCAAACGAGGAGTCAAGAGAGCAAATGCAAGCAATGCTAAAAGAGCAACTGCAGGAAGCAAAAGATCATTTCAATAAAGAGAGATTCTGGAAAAAAAAAACAAAACAGAAATTCTTGAAATGAAGGTTACAATAAACCAAATTAAAAACTCAATAGAAAGCTTAACCAACAGGCTAAATCACTTGGAAGACAGAACCTCAGACAATGAAGACAAAATCTTTAATCTTGAAAAAAAACTCATCCAGACAGAGAATATGGTAAGGAATCATGAACAGAACCTCCAAGAGTTATGGGACATCATGAAAAGACCAAATTTAAGAGTTATTGGGATTGAGGAAGGCACAGAGACACAAACCAAAGGAATGAATAATCTGTTCAATAAAATAATATCAGAAAATTTCCCAAATATGATGAATGAAATGGAAAATCAAATTCAAGAGGCTTATAGGACACCAAATGCACAAAATCACAACAGATCCACACCCAGGCACATTATAATGAGAATACCTAACATACAGAAAAAGGATAGAATTTTAAAGTCTGCAAGAGAAAAACATCAGATTACATATAGGGGGAAACCAATACAAATATCATCATATTTCTCAGCCCAGACCCTAAAAGCAAGAAGGGCCTGGAACAACATATTCCAAAATGGATGCCAACCAAGAATCTTATATCCAACAAAACTTACCTTCATATTTGAAGATGAAATAAAATCATTCCATGATAAACACAAGCTAAAAGAATTCACAAATAGAAAACCTGCCTGACAGAAAATCCTCAGCAAAATATTCCAAGAGGAAGAAATGAGAAACAATGCAAGTCAGCAAAGGGAAGAATTAACCTAAAGGAACAGCCAATTAAAGGAAAAACAAAGTAAGATTAAAATCCAAAAATAAGTCAAAATGATGGGGAATATAAGACAAATTTCAAGAAAAACCCTAAATGTAAATGGCCTAAACTCATCAATCAAAAGACATAGACTGGCAGATTGGATTAAAAAGAAAGACCAACAATATGCTGCCTTCAGGAGACACATCTCATAGAAAAACATGCCCACAGACTAAAGATGAAAGATTGGGAAAAAACATACCATGCACATGGACTTAGTAAAAAAGCAGGAGTTTCCACCCTCATTTCAGATAAAGCAGACTTCAAGCCAAAGTTAGTCAGAAGGGATAAAGAAGGACATTTCATACTACTTAAGGGAAGCATAAATCACTAGGACATAGCAATCATAAATATTTATGTACCAAACAGTGGCACATCCGTGTACGTCAATCAGATCCTTCTCAATTCCAGGAACCAAATAGACCAAAACACAATAATACTGGGGGACTTTAACACTCCTCTCTCATCATTGGACAGATCTTCCAAGCAAAAATTGAACAAAGAAACCATAGAACTCAATGACACAATCGCTAATTTAGACTTAACAGACATATATAGAATATTCCATCCACCAAAAAGCAAATACACTTTCTTATCAGCAGCTCATGGATCCTTCTCTAAAATAGACCATATGTTATGCCACAAAGCTACTCTTAGCAAATACAAAAGCATAGAAATACTACCTTGTATTCTATCAGATCATAATGGAATGAAATTAGATATCAATGATAAAGTTAAAAACAAACTACTCCAACACCTGGAGATTATATAATATGCTATTGAATGATTCATGGATAACAGAAGACATTGGGGGGAAATAAAAAAATTCTTAGAGGTCAACGAGAACAAAGATACAACATATCAAAATCTCTGGGATACTATGAAAGCAGTGCTAAGAGGAA
>JAJEJO010002057.1:302929-339207 GCA_020662805.1 Glaucomys volans
AGGTCATTTAGTTCTTGACTTTTTATTCTTTTATTGAATGGACTGCATGCAATGAATTTTCCTCTTAGTACTGCTTTCATAGTGTTCCAGAGATTTTAGTATGTTGTATTGGTGTTCTCATTTCCCTCTAAGAATTCTTTTATTTCCCCCCCGATGCCTTCTGCTATCCATGCATCATTCGATAGCATATTACTTAGTCTCCAGGTATTGGAATAGTTTCTGGTTTTTATTTTATCTTTGATTTCTAATTTCATTCCATTATGATCTGATAGAGCACAAGGTAGTATCTCTATTTTTTTGTATTTACTAAGAGTAGCTTTGTGGCATAACATATGGTCCATTTTAGAGAAGGATCCTTGTGTTGCAGAGAAAAAAAGTGTATTCACTTGTTGATGGATGTAACATTCTATATATGTCTGTTAAGTCTAAGTCATTGGTTGTATTATTGAATTCTATGGTTTCTTTGTTCAGCTTTTGTTTGGAAGATCTATCCAGTGGTGAGAGCAGTGTATTAAAGTCACCCAGAATTATTGGGTTGTGATCTATTTGGTTCCTGGAATCAAGAATTTTTTTGATGAATGTGGATGTGCCATTGTTTGGGACATAAATATTTAAGATCATTATGTCTTGATTTATGGTTCTCTTAAGCAGTATGAAATGTCCTTCCTTATACCTCTAACTTTGGTTTGAAGTCTACTTTACCTGATATGAGGATGGAAACCCCCACTTTTTACTGAATCCATATGTGTTGTATGTTTTTTCTCATCCTTTCACCTGTAGTCTGTGCATGTCTTTTTCTATGTGATGAGTCTCCTGAAGGCCGCATATTGTTGGGTCTTTCTTCTTAATCCAATCAGACAGTCTATGTCTTTTGATGGATGAGTTTAGGCCTTTAACATTCAGGGTTATTATTGAGATAAAATTTGTATTCCCAGTCATTTGGCTCATTTTTGGTTTTTAACTTGACTTTGTTTCTCCTTTGATTGACTTTTCCTTTAGGGTAGTTCCTCCCTTTGCTGACTTACATTGTTGTTTTTCATTTCCTTCTCAGGGAGTATTTTGCTGAGAATGTCCTGTATTGCAGGGTTTCTATTTGTTAATTCTTTAAACTTTTGTTTATCATGGAAGGATTTTATTTCATCATCAAATATGAAGGTTAGTTTTGCTGCATATAAGATTCTTGGTTGGCATCCATGTTCTTTCAGAACTTGAAATATGTTGTTCCAGGCCTTCCTAGCTTATAGAGTCTGGATTGAGAAATCTGCTGATATCCATATTAGTTTCCCCCTATATGTAATCTGATACATTTCTCTTGCAGCCTTTAAAATTCTGTCTTTATTTTGTGTGTTGGTCATTTTCATTATAATGTGCCTTAGTGTAGATCTGTTGTAATTTTATACATTTGATATTCTATCAGTCTCCTGCATTTGATTTTCCATTTCATTCTTCAGGTTTGGGAAATTTTCTGATATTATTTCATTGAATGAATAGATTGTTCATTCCCTTTGTTTGTATCTCTGTGCCTTCCTCAATCCACATAATTCTTAAATTTGGTCTTTTCAAGTTATCTCATAGTTATTGGAAGTTCTGTTCATGGTTTCTTACCACCTTCTCTCCATGGTCAACTCTATTTTCAAGATTATATATTTCATCTTCATTGCCTGAGTTTCTGTCTTCCTGGCAGTCTAGTCTGTTAGTTATGTTTTCTATTGATTTTTTAATTTGATTTATTGTTTCCTTCGTTTTGAGGATTTCTGCTTGGGTTTTATTCAGAATCTCTGCCTCTTTATTGAAGTGATCTTTCACTTCTTGTTATTTTCTTTCTGATTTCATTCCTTATACCCATCATTTACCTCACAGATCAGTTTAACAATGTACCTTCTAAACTCCTTCTCTGACATTTCTTCCCCTGTTCTGTTAATGGGTCCTGTAATTAGAGTATCTTGGTTTGCTTGGGGCATTTTTTTTCCCTTGCTTTTTCATGTTGTTTCTGTGTCTACCCATGTAATAGTATATTTGTGAGGCAGTAGAGTTTCTACCCTGTGGACTTATAGTGTACCTGAAATTTTCCAGTACCCCACTGTTTAGGGGGAGACACATAATAACAACAACTAATACAAGGAATATACAGCATTAAACCAAATAGTTCCTGCTATGACATCTACCATGTTAATTATCACAATAAACTGAAATGAGATGATCAGCTATTGCCTATAATAAAAAGAGCAGGATTGCAAAAGGGTTTGCAATTTCAAATGGTGGACAGGGAGAGAACAGAAGAGATATAGGATGTGATGATTGTGAGGGAGGAGGAGAGAAGATAGAAGTAAAAAATTAAAAAGTGAAACAATAATAGAGATTTGATGCTAGTAAAAGAAAAAAGAGAATCAAGGGAAACATGGGAGAAAATATATATATAAAGTAAAAATTTTTAAAAAACTAAAAATATAAATGAAAGATACAAAACTAAAATATACTAATCAAACATCCTAGTTCACAAAAACCTAATCCATGAAAAATGACTGGCATCAAGAATGCTAGAAATGAGAAAAATACATGAAAATGTATAAATGTTCATGTACCATGAAGGTCACAATTAAGCAGAGAAAAATAATTTAAGAAGAGAAAGAAAGAAAAACTTGATGAAAAGTTAAAGAATTCTTTCCATTGCAGCTCAAAATATTCTCAGGTTCTCTTAGCAGTTTTTGGTGGGATCATCTGGAGCATGACGCTCTACCCACTCTGGATTGCTAGAGTGAGAGAGGCAATCCCATATGTGGAATTCCTGGAGGCAGGGCTTAGGTAGTCTCCAGGTTCTTTGCTGAATGCCAATTGGTCTGGAAATTTTAAATTAGCACACCTCCAGCACCCATTACTTGAGGGTCCATGCTGGAAGACTTTACCCCAGGGATCTCCCCTGGGTTCCATTCACATGGTGGGGGAGCCAATCCTTAGTCCCCTACATCACCTGCGGACCCCATGTTTCCCGGTCCTAGGTTCAGTCTCCAATCTCTCTTGCTCTGGTCCTTCCGAGTTCTTGGCCAGATGTGCCTCTCCCAGCAGGTCCTACAAGCAGTCAGATTGGAGGGGAAGGGGTACAGCCCCGTGGTTTCCTCAACCAGTTATCCCCAGTGTAACGTTCCCACATTTGATCTTTCTCCTGGTCACTTAAGCACATTCTATGTCATGCAGTGTGTGTTACTGGGCTGTATTTTGGCAGGACTCAGCCCCCTCAGCTGTATAAGTGGTTCCTTCCTTTGTCTTCTGCAAGCCACCTGGAGAGATGGCAGCTTCTTTCCACACACACAAATATGGTACAGCATGTCTTTCAGGTTTGTTGGGTGATGTCCTTGGTCTCTATATGCTCTGTACCCAGACACACCTCAGGCCTCCCCAAAATGCAGGTTCCTTTAATTCCTTTATCTCTCTACTATGCTCATGGAAGGACCACTCTGGCTGATGCTTCCAGTAGCAGATGTGCCTCGGGGATATTTTCCTTATTTTATTATGTCCAACCTCCTTTGTCCCTGATCTGCTTTGAATGTCCAGCTTTAATTTTTTTTTTATTTTTTAAATTTTTTAAAAATATTTTTTATTTGTAGATGAACAAAATACCTTTATTTTATTTATTTTTATGTGGTGCTGAGGCTTAAACCTAGTGCCTCCCACATGCTAGGCAAGCACTCTACCACTGAGCCACAACCCCAGCCCTGAATGTCAAGTTTTAAATTCCAGTAAAGTTCCCCCACTTTTGTTCACCCACCTTGAGGACAAGCTGCCTGTCTATTTTCTTGGTTTCACACCACAGAGCAGCCAGGAACGTGACATCCTCTATTCTGCCATCTTGGCTCTATCTAGAATCTCAGAGTGACATTTTTAAATCAGTTGACAAATTCTTCAATAAATTATGATACATGCAAAACAAAACAAAATCAAAAACAGAAAAACACAACTTCCTTGCTAGTTACAATCTATTTTCTCCACTAGGGACCGTTCACTTCACCAATGTCCCTGCCATGCCTGGCTCCAGGAAATACATATTACATATATAAAACTTTAGCTTATGATTGCATAAAAACCTCTCTCTCATTTCCCCTGCATTTTCAAAGCCACAGTAACCCCACACTATGGGCCCATAAAAAGGAAAAGTGTATGGAGGAAAAGTCACAAGAGCCATTTTTCCAAAACTTTTTGTTTTCTGAATGTGAAATGAGACCCGGTGTTTCTTATTCCTATCAGGAGGACATGCTCCTTGGTATGTAAGTCCTTGGGCATTGAAGACCAAGAAGTAAGGTCCTCCTATCTAGTCTGAATTCTCTTTGAGAAGCACCCTTGATTAGGGACAAGAGACAGATCGACAGGCATGATATAATAAATGTCTCACCCTACTGGCTGAGGGTACCAATATATACATTTATCTTTAGATATTCAATCACTCTCCCAATCTAGAAGACGTTAGTGAGGACTTTGAGATGGAATACTTTCATAGTACTTCCCAAATCACACTCATTTAGAATATTTCTTCTTGTATGGCCATTCACATTTAACAAAGGGCTTTAGTATATTGACCAGACACCAAAATTCTTGGGCTTTCCTGCCTAATATGTTAGCCATGAGTCATGTGTGACTACTGGGGACTTGAACATGTTTAAAATGACTGAGTTGTAAATATGAACTATACATTAGACTTTGAAGATCTAGTATAGAAAATAAAATATCTCAATAACTTTTATTCTGACTATATGTTGAAATAACATTTTAGACATTGGGTTAACTCTATTATTACAAATAACTTTATCTGGATTTGTTAACCTTTTTGACTACTAGGATATTCAAAAATTAAATAATTGACCTGCATTATTTTTCTGTTAGACATCATTGCTGTAGGGTGACCTTGGTTCTGAATGCTAAATCTCCTTCCGTTGAATGCTTGTTTTCTTAAAAATAAATTGAAGCATTTCCATAAAATTCCCTAAACTTGCTTCCATTTCAGTAGTATGATATAATAAGAAAAAAATCTGGTTTATAATTTTTATTCTTGCCATTAGCTAGCAGTGAGACTAGACAAATAATTATTAGTCTTTAGGTCTGAGTTTCCTTAAGTAAAATGCAGGAATTAGGTCATATCCCCTTTATACAATTATATGATTGTTTGAAATTATTAAGCCTTTTTCTAAATTTTTTTCCATACATAAGATAAATCTAGTTTATATATAAATATCTTCTCATGTAATTTTTGAACTTGCTTTCAAAAACAAGATAACAATAAACCTATGTTTCACTTGTGGATACAAAACCCACATCAAGTTATTCTACATAGTCATGCATATTAAACCTACACATTCATTTTCTATATTTCTATTGTACATTTTTCCATGAAAATGGCGGGGGGGGGAGGGGAAGACAAGAAAGGAAATTTGGATGGTATAGAGGAAAATGGGACAAGAGGGGGTGGGGGAAGGGAAGATAGTAGAGTGAGTCAGACAGTGTTACCCTATGTATGTGTAAGATTACATGAATCTACATTGTGTACAACCATAGAAATGAAAAGTTGTACCCCATTTGGGTACAAAAAAAAAAAAAGAAAAAAAATGGTTTTGTTAAGATTCAGTCTATTTCCAGGGGAAAAATAGAAGAAGAAATTCAAACTGTTGCTGTGATTATTTTATATTTCTATAATTGGGCCTTTAGCTTTTCTTCCATAGTTCATCCTTGTTCTTCAGCCATTGCCTCCCCTTCTGAGCATTCTGGTTATATTTTATACCTGTACTCTGGGCTGTATCCTCCAGTACTCTTTCAGGACTAAGCTCTTTTACCACCTCTTATTGGCTGCCTTTAGAAAGCTTTCTGTGCTTAGCAAACTCTTCCTCTCCTTTACTCTGGGGCCTTCCTAATCTCATCACTCCTTCCAAAATAAATTCATGTGAAAAGATCTAAAAATAGGTACATTTCAGTGCAAATTCAAGTCTTTGCACTGAGGGGTATGACTTAGGGGGCCGGTCATGTATTTTAAGTCTTAATCCTCATTCTGAAATGAAATCTTTATATTAATAAATTAAATGGAAAGGGAGTTGTCTTCATCAGCTTTTTGTTACTGTGACCAAAATACCTGACAGAACTTCGTAAAGGACTCAGAGTTTCAGAAATTCAATCTATGGTCCACAGACCCCATTGTTCTGGAGCTGAGATAAGGCAGCACTTCACAGTGGAAGAGCATGGAGGAGGAAAGCTATCAGCTCATTGAACCCCGGGAGCAGAGAGAGCGAGAACTCAAGGAGTGGGGTGAGGAGATAGAGACCCCAAAGGCACACTAGTGACCTCATTCCTCCTACCATGCCCCACTGGCCTATGGTTGCCACCCAAATTATTAATTATCAAATGGTTCACTGATAAAGTTACAGCTCTCATCATTGCCTAAAAGTCCTGTCTGAATCATGCCATAGCAATGGGGATTGCGTTTCCAAAACTCGAGGTATTAGGGGACATTTCAGATGCAAACCATAATGGGGGTCTTGTTTATATTTAAATTTTCCTAAAATCTACTATACTCTGCGTCTTCTCACAGGTTTAGCTAGCCTTTTCCACATGCATTCTTTCTTCTGAAAAATGTGAATTCTACATTTGCCCATACAAGACTTGAAGAAACCTATTCAAAGTCTCATATTTGGATAGAATTTGAAGAGCACTGGATTTGGAGTAAGATGACCCAGGTTCATATATTAGTTGTACTTGAACTAGATGTATCATCTTGAACAAATCCTTTATTCTCTCTAAGCCTGGGTTTCCTAATCTACTAAAAGGAACTATTAATGTCACATGTTACACTTGCCTGAAGGTATTTTTGAGAGCCTGAAATAATGAAAGTTCTTACCAATGGTAAATCACTACTCAGCATAAATGATCTTGGCCATCCTAAAACTTTATTAAATTTCCTTCCCAGTTCATTTTCCCTTCCTGAGTCAGAAAAAATACACTGATTCATTCAATTTTGACAAAAATGAACATGACTAAGGTTTTCAGAATAATGGAAATTCTCAAGGTAAAATGAAATAATCACTCTCTTCATTTAGTCATAATATGAAAGTTTTGAAGCACTAATTAGGGCTCATATTCCGGGCAACTGTACATAATTCACCTATGAAAACTGATTTGTCAAGAAACAAAATAGTTTTATGAAATTCAGATGGAATCTAGAAGAAGGGATATAAGTTGGTTTAAAAATGAGAGCCATATTAAAGTAGCAAATTGATGTTAAAGTCATGCAAGTAGAGTTCAAATAAAAGATTTTAAGAATTAGAAATTGAGTGTACTGGGAAGAAAGTAAGTGCAACGATGTTTTTCAAACACCAAATTTCAAGTGCTAGCTTAAAAAAAATTTTTTTTAAAATAAAAAAATAAATCCCTGTAGATACCAGTAAGAGTGAAACACACACACACACACACACACACACACACACTAATACACCTCCCTGGTCATTTCTCTGTAAATCAAGAGGATGAGACGGATTCTGTCATCAATTAGTCCTGGAATCTAGGGGGGAAGGGAGTAAAGAATTTGGAATCAGTCACCAGTTCTGTCCCAGTTCCCCCACTGAGAAGCAATTTCCTTTTCCCTAAAAATACAGACCACTGCCTAACTGGCAGATTTCCAAGGATCCAATCAATGTGCCTTATGGAAAAGACAGGTACAGATGCTGCTGTTAGCCCCCTGGGAGTAACTGAGGACTGAGCCTTTAAAAGAAATCCAGCTCTTCCCAGCTGGAAGACACAGGTGAAAAAAGGAAAGGCAGATCTCTTAACCCCCAGCCTTAGCGGGGAAGAGGGCTGGGGTGGGGGTTAAGGAACTTGGGAGCAGAATTTCCCAGTCCTTTGCTCCGCTCTTTGGTTATCTCTCAAATATTTCTAGGGCGTACTTTGTGGCTGTACTACAAAAAGAAAGGAGCAGAAGGCGGTCTCCTGTCTAGTGGGCAGACACCAGGCGCACAGAGTGAGAAAGAGTGGCGCTGCTTGTGGGGACATTCGCCGCGGCCGGGAGCCCGCGGAAAGCGGTGCTGCGCCCGCCGCACCCCGACCCCTCCCCCGCGGCTGCGAGCTGCGGCCGCGTCTCCATAGCAACCCGTGGCGGCGGGCGGGCGGGCGGGGAGCGAGAGGCCCTAACGGCCAGGCCGCTGCAGGCGGGCCGGAGCGGCAGGAGCGCGGCGGCCGGCGGCTGAAGGCGGGTGGCGGTAGCGGGCGGCTGGGCCCCACGGGGCGGGCCCGGGCGGGCGGCGCTGACCCGGGCGGTCCCGCTCCCGGGGCGTCAGACCTCTCGGGCGAGCGCGGCGCGGCGCAGGTAACGCGCCCCGGGGCTCTGCGGCGCCCTTGGCCGGGCCTCGCCCTCTCCCTCGCCGGGGCCGACGGCTCCCGCTGGCGCGGCCCCGACAGCGGCGAGCAGCCCACCTGCGCGGCCGCCCCGTGGGAGGCGGGCTGGACCCCTGCGCGGCCGGGACGCGGCGCGCGGCGGGTGGACGGCCACCGGGATGCCGGGACCCGCCTTGCGGAGCGCGAAGCGCAAATTCTGCCTAGGCGGGAGGGTCTAGGAACTGGCTGTGTGGACCTGGGCAGGTCGCGAACCTCGTCAGGGCCTGTTTCCCCGAGAACCTGCAGAATCATTTACTCAACTACGTTTGGTCAGGTTTCCATTCACCCTCCTGGCCCGGCTCCCTGCAGTTCCACACAACTCCAGGTCTAATTCCTTTGATGGGATGGGATCCCCAAAGTGGTCTTCCTCCTCTACCACCCCAAATACTATTTAATTAATTGACTTTTATGCAGTGATTAAGAGGAGTTGATTTGTCTTTCAATACTTTGTCCTTTTATCCTCGTGGACTATTTTTTAACTAAAACTTTGTTGCTGGAACAACCATTTTACTTTAGGCAAGAGGTAAGTTGGTACCCACAAAATCAGTTTTGTTCTATTTTAAATCCATTTTCTTTCTATCTTGAGGCATGTCTTAGACTTTTTGTCCTAAATCTCATGATTCAACCTAACAAAACGTGGAAAGGAAGAAAGAAAGAATGTATTCAAATAAAGGAAAAGCTTTCCAGATCCACCAGGATGGAAAGCTTGTACCACCTCTGAAGTAGGAATTGTGTTTTACTCATCAACCAGTACTGAGCGCTTTGAAAAACACCTGGTGACCAAGCTGTTGGTCATTCAGTAGTAAATTAATGCTAATTTCTGTCAGTGACACCCATCACAAATGCACTGAAATGCTAAAAAAAAAAAAAAAAAAAAAAAAAAAAAAAAAAAGAAAAAAGAGAACAGAAAAAAAAAATCCCAGTTTCTAAATTTATAAAACCAAGAACTACCATACTCAGAAAAACTCACACTAAATGATTTGCCAACAGCAAATTTTCATGTTTTGTAGATTAACAAATGTAAGCATTTTAGGAATCTAGATCATTTTTCCCAACAGATCCAAAACCAAGAAATATAAACCAGATGTAGCAGTTTCTTGACATGGAGAACCAAGCCCATAATCCAGTGGGGTAAGTGCTGAAAATTTTCTATTTAATAAATTGATATTTGATTATGTCACAATACCTTGATGAAATATGAATTTTGAAAATTATTATTAATAGAAGGGTGTGCCAGTTACTTTTGGCAAGGGGACTTAGGGACATTTCAAGTAACTTATTAAAATTCATTGGTGTGAGTCTTTCCAGTTTTGACTCAGCGGGTCTTGTACTTGAAAATCACTATTTTCCAACTTTTAATGATTTTGTCCAGTGTCTTAGTAGGGTGATGATGTCCAGGCTGGCCTGAGATGCTGTTCCATTTCCACAGTGCAACTCCTAGACAACCTTGCTCCTTTCTAACTGCATTGAGTGTCCCTAGTTTACCTCTACTTTTGCTCTTAAAACTAAACACTTAAACACAGTCTCAAAACAGATTCAGATTCCCAAACAGTAATAACTGGCTGTTTCACCAAAAGTTTCAAGAAGAAATGTCTTACAAAATGAATCAACTTTTTTTTTTTTTTTTCATAAATGTGTCCCCACCCTTTCCCTGCCACCAGTGCCACAAAGGTTTCTCTTTCTTTCATTTTGTTAGCTAACTCACCACTAGCAGACCTCAGATCTGGGAGGTGAGGGTTGTACTATAGCACCTAGTCTTCACTGTGAAGGACTTTGGGCCTAATCACACCACTCCAGGTGTCTCACTTTCAGTGATTCTGCTCAGACCATGACTTTGACATCAGGCTGCTGAAAAAAAGCTTCACAAATCTGGACAGTGGATACTAACAACTATCACTCTTTCCCTTCCTTCTCCTTAAAACAGTCCCTCTAGGTATCATTCTCATTTTATAGTAAGAAAATGGAATGTATTATTGTGTAATCTGAGTTCTTACTACAGAGACTCCCAAAATATAGTGCCTTAAGCAAGATTACAGTTTATTTCTATTTCATACACCAGTCCAGAGATAAGCAGACCAGGACTGGTAGGGCAGCTTTGCCATCTCACTACCTGATTTCCATATCTGGACCCACAGCGATTGCTTCAGCTCCCACCTTCATGATTGTGCTCTTAATAGAGAGAAGGGGAAGGGCAAGAGGAGAGAGCAAGGCTTTTCCTTTTGGGAGTGTGACCTGGAAGTGGCAGGCCTCACTTAGGTTTTATTATCCATTGGTCAAAACTCAGTCTCAGGTAGAGGCAAGAACACCAGGAAATTTGGTCTCTTACCTAGGCAGCCATCTGTCCAGATAAAACTTAGAAGTTGTATAATATAGTCCATCCCCTCCTCGTGATGGTTTGACTTATGGTCAGCTTCATGGTGGTACAGAAGAGATACACGTTCAATAGAAACCGTACTTCAAATTTGGAGTCTGGATCTCTTCCTGGGCTAGTGATATGTGATATGATTCTCTTCGACAAAGCTGGACAGCAGCAGCTAGAGAGTAGACCCTGATACTCCAGTGTACTGTGTTGCTAAGCTACAATGTTCAGTAGGTTAGTGTATCAAATGCATTTTCAACTTAGAATATTTTCAGCATATCCAGATATAACCCCATTTTAAGTCAAGGATAATCTGTATAAGAAGAATGGATATTACTGAATAAATAGCAGCCTCTGCCACATTGAGACATAGAAACAGAAAAGAAAACACAAATTTTCCCCTAGAATATATAGTCAGTTACTGCAGGAGTTAGGATTTGAATTCAGATACATCTGGCTCTGATTCCCTCCTGTGTTGGAAATGAATGGCAATGAGATGCAAGGAACACTGTCTAGGATCCATAGCAAAGCCAAGTTAGGATTCTGGATATATTAGATGTTGGCTCCCTGGCATGATGATGACATTAAGGACTAAGATACAGATTATGTGTCTTTAAAAATGTCTGTACTTGACCTACCTTCTTTGTCAGTTGAGCAGCTTTCTTCACATAGCCCTGGGATCCCTGACTGCTTTCTCCTTTTAAAGAATGGTAGAGTAATAGAGTAGAAAGCAGGTAGGAAGAAAGCAGGTACACACAGAGGGCTTAATAACAGTGGTCTTCATTGTATGGCTATTTGAGGTAGGCTATCTGCTTGTAGGATTTTATGTCACTTTTTCAGTCTTCTGTCTGCAGCTGATCAGATCATCATCCTCCTTCCTAGAGGATATATATTGGGTTGCTAGCATTCTGGGAGCTGAGGAAGAGGAGGAGGCTGGGAATTTAGACTTACACTGTGTGACTTTAACTTAACCTTCTCCCCCAGTTTCCAGCATAGTGACCCTGCCTGCACTATGCCTGGCATTCCCTCAATCCAGAGCCTCTGTGTTTTACCTTCTCCCAGAGAATATGCCTTGAGTGTAATACCAGCGAGAGGACCTAGGAGCCCAACTTCTTCTTAGTCATTCCTCCTAAATTCAGGTTTACACTCACCCCCTGCTTCTAGAACTGCTACTTGGGTTGCTTCTTGTTTTTCTCCACTACCAGCTCATTATTCCCATTATTTTTGTCCTTGTAGATTTAACCTTATAAGTTATAAATATCACCTTATTTTATTTTAGTAGGATTTGAGAAGGAAGCAAAATGTGTGTGTTCTCCATCTTTAATCAAAAGTCTCATTTTTCTCCACTGAATGTTTTACTATATTTTTTTTTATTCTGTGACTTATACCTTAGCCATTGATCTCTTTCATAGAACTTTTGTCAGATGCTTCCTAAAAATCTAAGTACTGCTACATGATCCACAAAATTCTTCTTATTTGCCATGAGAATCATATTTTTCAAAGAACCAAGATAGATGAATATTAAAGCTTAGCTTTTCCACATCTGAATTCAGAAAGGTCCTTGAAAACACTGCTTTTCTATTGGAACATCTTTCTTAACCTGTAAAGTACCCTTTCTCTGTGAGATATATTCATTCAGAATCCCAACTTTACTTACCTGTTTCTTGATGTGTTAAATAGTTTTAATTAGTTTGTAAAAACTCATATTTCTCTGATACAAGTCAATATATTGCAGCACTAATAAATTATAATATTATTATTATTGCACATTGAAAGTTCCTTATTATTTGATTGAGTCTCTTGATTTCTGGATGCCCCACACAGTTTTTCCTCCATCATACTTTACCCTCCACCCCTTACACACATTTACTCTCCAGGAAATCAAATTTGACAAGCTCTTCTAATTTTTTATTTACCTAGTGAAGAAACAAAGTAAAGTAGACCTGGGGTAAAAATCCGGACATCTAACTTGAAAGTAGAGTCTGAAATATTAGCACAATGCTGAGTGATTATAGGAACTCAGTGAATGATTTTGAAAGGAAATTCAGAAAGAAGGGAGAGAGGGAAGAAGAAAATAAAGAAGTGAAGATTCCTTTGGGAGACTAACCAAGGTCCTGCAAAGTTTAGGGAAAGGTGAAAAAACACCACTATCCAGATACGTTTGCACTGGACTTTTGCAGAAGAGTAAGATTTGTTACACAGATTACTAGTTACATAAGAAGAAGGAGGAAGAGGGGAAGGGAGGAGAGGGAGGAGGAAAGGGAGAATAAAAAGGCCTGATACATATTAACCTATGTTTGCACATTAGAGGTTAGGTACAGTTCACCTGACCTGGTGTTCTGTGGTGCTCAGTTTTCTGGCACCTAAAACCACCTGGAACATTTTGTGAACCTCTATCAGAGCATTCGTGTGCCAGAGAAGTGCCAAATAGATGAAGGTTACAGAGATATGAGCACCCCACTGATCATCTCCCTAGAAGAAAGGAGCAGACTCATTGAACAGTAGTTAGTATAAAAGCTGTACCCTCCTTAAACTAAACGGATGAAGCAGAAAGGTAAAAATATAGACAAAAATAAGAAAGTAGGTAAGAGCAGCAGTGGCAGTAGGAACAAGAAGCCAATTCAACAACACTCTAGTTCCATGGATTCCAGGAGCCCCAGTTCTATTCAGCAGTGTTAGTCCATTGTACCATAGAGTCCAGTACAGTGCCTGACCCAACATGGGTATACAGTCAGCATATGTGAATAAAGGAATGAACTGAAAGAACCTATTATGGGGAATAGTGTCAAACAACAGGGAGGTCAAGTATAAATACAACATCCAAAGGGCCAGAGAAGAGTGGATCAAGAGTTCAGAATTAGAAATGGAGTTATATGAAAGCAGGATATGAAAAAGTGAATAGAATGCTGGAAATGTTTTAGAGTCCTTTTGGGGCATTCAGGGTGTTTACCTTTTACTTGGGGAATGTATGGAACATGGTTATGTAGGAATAGCTTCATGGCCAGAAACAAGGTAGACTAGGGTATGCTTTTATAAAGTCTCTGAAGGTAACATACTAAGATATATTGCTTTCATCTGTTAATATCTGTTATCTGTTAATAAATTATATTGTATCCTGAAATTAATAGGAATATTTGGGTATTATTCCCATTTTATTCTAAAAGCAATTATTAAGTTGTAATTGTTGCTTACAATAGGAAGTGTCATAGAATGAGGAAAAACACATTTCATACATGCCATACTCAAGTACAAACATGCAGCATAACTGTTCTTGGGGAAATTCATTAGCCAAGCCAATAGAGTAACTAACCTAAACTATACAAATGCTAGTGTGTATAAGAGGACAGAGTCAAGTACACTATAAAATCCATGAAGTGAAATGTCTTCTAGATTTTCTCTTAGAAGAAATGCAAATACTTTTTTTCTAATCTTATAATTTTCAAGTTATATGCTACTTAAAATCATTGAGTCATTTTGACTCAAGAATAGGAAGTAATTGGTAGATCAGCAGAACAATTAACTTATAGAAAATAGCTGGTCAGATTATCCATGCAGTGAGTATTTTAATAGAAACTGAGGTGGGATATGAGACATTGGTGCTATAACCCATGAACTCAGGAATAACCAAATCTTCCCTCAAATCAAACAATCCTAAGGGAGATACATACTTACAATGGTAAGGAAAGCAAGACACTTCGAGCAGTAATGGTAATGAGGCCACCACCTCAGTGTCATTAGAGGCCATGTGATGGGGAGTAATGAGGCACCCCTGCCCTTGCCAACCAAGGTGCTATCAATAAAGAACTGTTGGGAAGCTTCAATGCCCACTCCACCTTGCAGTACTGAGGACTGTCTCCCTCCAAGTGACAATAGACTCAATCTTAAGAACCTGAACTTTTACCACTGACTGATAGTGATAAGGCTGCATCCCATTCTCCTGATGGAGCAATGTCAGAAAAGGCCTACTGGAACACAAATTTTAAGTAAGGTCCAGAGTACTATAGTACAATGCCCCCCAAAATTAGTATTTGTATTTTTCTTATGGTTGGTAGTTCAAGGCTGATACTGTGGTTACACAATGATATCAGGGACCTCATGGGGCTTATAATCTAGTGGGAGGATGTGTATTATAGCAGATTTTATGTATATGAGATTTTCTTTATATCAGAAGCCATGGTAATAACTGCTACAAAGAAAAAATAAGCAAATTATGGAAATAAAGAGTTACAGAATAAATCTGAAGGAGGCATTTGGAAAGACCTGAAGAAAGTGAAAGAATAAACACATGGATATGCTAGGGATCAGTATTACATGTAAAAGAATAAGCAAAAACCAAGCTTCTGAGGCAGGAACATACTTGGTGTTTTCAAGGAACAGAAAGGCCAATGAGATTCGAAAGAAGCAAGCAAGGGGAAATCTGGTAAGAGGTGAAGTCAGAGAGGCAAATAGGGCCAGATCCTATAGGACATTGTGTAGACCTGGGTAAATAAAGACTTTAGATTTCACTGTAAAAAGTCACTGGAGGACTTAGAGCAAAGTTGTGACTTTTCTCTTTAAAATTCTCATTCTAGTTTTAAACATTTTACATGACATTTTCTGTATTCAAATGTTCTTTCTGATTGCCTTGGGAAGAATAGACCATAGAAGGCCACGGGTGGAGAACACAGGCAAGCTAAGCAAAAGCTCTGTGATCACACACGTGACAAGACACCAGTAGCCATGGAAGGCCCCCAGCCAAAGGAATTTATCCATGGGAAATCAAGCCCATGTCTCAAAGTGGTAAACATGAGGATGTATAGAGCACCAACAGCATCTGCAACAATCCTCTTTTAAATAACTTTATGGCAATGTTTCTTACATTTCATAGGCTAGATTTTGTTACATGGTCATATCTATCTCAAAGGAACACAGAAATATAATGATTTTCTCAACTGTATTTGTTTCTACTCTGAATAACATCAGAGCACTGTTAGTATCAACGTAAGGAAAGATGGATATCTAAGGTAGCTATTATTTCATCTTCTGTTACTATAATAAAACACTTAATGTTGTGCACTCATAGTTTTTGAGGCTGAAAATCCAAGATCAGGAAGCCCTGTAGGGGGACCTCATGGCAGATGGCATTGTGATGGTGAGAGCAGGTACAGAAAGATCACATGTAAGATAAGAAGTCAAAAGGATTCAGTGACCAGGCTGTCTCTTTTTATAACTCACCCTCATGGGAACTAACCAGAATTCTGCGAAAACTACATTCATCTCTTTGAAGGGTAATACTTCTGATGACCTAATTATCTCTCACTAGACCACATCTCTAAATGATTCCATCACTTTTCAACATCACCACAGAAGGCTCCAAGCTTTTAGCACATGAGTCTTTGGGGGAAACAGCCGAGCCATCTCCAAACTACAGCAGTAGAAAATTAGCAGACCAGTAATAAGGATAATCTATACCAGGCTTATCACTCAATATAGTAAAAGTGGTTAGGACTTAGGATATATACTGGAATTAGCACTGTTAGGACATACTGTTATTTGGGGGTTTGAGGGAGAAACAAATCTAGAATCATTAAGAATTTTCATCTTGAGCAACTGGTAACAGTTGTGCCAGTAAGGGAGGCCTGAATTGGGAACAAGTCTCTGGTGCAGGGAGTCAGGTGCTCTGTTTTGAATGCATGATGTTTGAGAGGCAACTGGACACCCTATGGAATTGTCAGTGGTGAATAGGTAGGTAGATATAGAAACCTGGACCTTAGGAGTTCAGGCTACAAATGCACATTAAGAAATTATCACAACAAGCTTGCATCAGAGGTTCATTAGAAATATCCAACATTCAGCCAGGTAGGGTGGTAGGACATGCTTGTAATCCCATTGCCTCCAGAGGCTGAGGCAAGTTCAAGGCCAGCCTCAGCAATTTAGCAGGGCTGTAAGCAGCTTAGACACTATATCAAAATTTTAAAAGGGCGGGGGATGTAGCTCTGTGGTTAAGGGCCCTGAGTTCAATAATCTCCAATACCAAAAAAAAAAAAAGAAAAGAAAGAAAGAAAGAAAAGAAAGAAGGCAAAGAAACTTCCAAAAGTTGTCTGGTATTGGAGAAACAATTTTTATCATTTCTTCTTATTGAGTTCTTCCCTATTGGGATCTAGTGAAAGAACTGGCTCCAATTTTAAATAGCAAAGAATAAAATGACTATCCTCATATGTACTGACACTGGTTTCTTACCAGATAGGCTTTCTGTCAAGAGGAGATGTAATTGTCCTAGATATTGACTTACAGAGCCCACGTGATGCATGTATAAACATTTATTATTAATTATATAATTGTATATATTACTCTGAAGTAATTATTTAGATACATAGGTTTATGAAGACAGCAAAGCTATTTATACTTTCAAATAATGATCAAGAACTCCCTGAAAGAAAAGGTGGTGCCAGTAATACTTCACTGTCACTGTCTTCTTATCTTCTTCCATTGGTCACCAAGAGGTTCCTTGAAATGTGAAAGTTATTACAAAAAATATTCATCTGTAATGTAGGTATTTTAACAGATATTTCTTTCTTTTTAAAACATAGAAAAATGAGATTTTAAATATGTACATTCCTAGAATTCTGAGGAAACATTGATAGGAACTTGGAGGATATGGCATTGCATTTAATTTCTATTAATGCCTCCCTTTATCATCATGATAAAGGCTTTAGAATGAGGTCTTATAAGTACATTTAAGCACCCATTTTTTTGAATTGTGAGTTTTATGCCTCCTCCACATCACAGCATTAAGACCTTTGCAAATGAGAGAAAAGAATGAACTGAATAGAGCCTCCATCTCAATTATGCAGTAAAAATAAGCATTTTATTGCTGTTAACTCAGCAAACACTAACAGTAAATAACATTTTTTGGATGACAAGAAAAGTGCTTGAGGAAAAGTTATTTTTACCTGTTATTCAATAATTAATTTTGAAGAGGGGTAACCATGAAACTATGACCTAAAAGTCCTAAAATAACAAATCTTTCACTTTACTGTTGTAGGCGAGACAATCGACTAAAGAACAGATTGACATCACAGAAATGTCTATGAAGGTGGGTTCTGGGACTTCTCCTGGAGTCTCTCCCACTTGGTCTTGTTAATGTCTCTGGTGTGGTGCAGTATTTGATGTACAGAACAGGGTCTGTGAGTCACAATGGAAAAGTTAAATTATAATACAGCCTATTAGCTTAGGCAAATAAGTATGTAATATATTTTAGAATGAGTTTCATTAAAACATTTTGAAAAAGTTAAGACCTAATAAAATTTGCTTATCAGCCCCTTTGGAAACTCATTTCTTAAACTAGTCCATATTTCATGAAATAGTCCACTCTCTTTTCTCTATACCTCCCTACCTCCTTCCTTCCTTCCATGATGACTTCCACATTTGTCTTTTAAACTCCCTCTACTTTCTGAAGCTCCAGACTCATTTCTATTCACATGTCCCAAACTGAATTCACTCTCTATTTTCTTTTTTCTATTTTATAAACCTGTCTTTCTACCTCCATTTTCTAGATCTGTGAGGGGTAGGATGACCCTACATTCTAGATTGCCCAGAATAATCACTGTTTCCACCTGGTGTCCTAGCATAATTATCACTAATGCCCCTTCCACTTTCAGAATCATCTTGGTTTGGATAACAAGCCATGCAGTCATTGTAGCAGTCCATCTGTTGAGGGTCTGCTTTTTTAAGAGTCAGCATATAAGCCCATATTTGAAAGGTTTTGGTGTTAAAGAGCACACCAGCCACAAAACTATTCTGGGTTACCTCCATACATGTCCATACATCTTACCCTGGCTCTTTTTTTTTTTTAAGTTACTAATTTTTTTATTTGCACATAATGTTTTTACATATTTATGAGGTATAATGTTATGTTTTGATTTGGTTTTTTAATTTATTTTGATTTATTGTACAAAAATGGAGTATAGCTGTTGTTTCTCTGGTTGCACACAAAGTAGATTTTGATTTGTATATGCATCAGAAAGTGATCAACTCAAGGTAATTAACATATCTATCACCTTAAACTTTTATTATTTCTTTATGAAGAGTACCTTTAAATTCCTCTCTATTTTAAGATATATAATGTTTATTGTTGATCATATTCACCCACTGTGCCCTGGAATACCAACACTTATTTCTCCTGATGTGGGGGAATAGGTACACTCATACATTGCAGGTGGGGCGGGACTGCAAATTGGTGCAACCACTCTGGAAAGCAGTATGGAGATTCCTCAAACAAACTAGGAATGGAACCACCATTTGACCATGTTATCTCACTCTTCAGTATACATCCAAAGGAGTTAAAATCAGCATATTATAGTGATGTAGCCACATCAGTGTTTAAACAGCTCAACTCATAAAAAGCTAAACTATGGAACCAACCTAGGTGCCCTTCAATAGATTAATGGATAAAGAAAATGTGATATAAAAACACAAGGGAATATTAGCCATAAAAAAGAATGACTTTATGACTTTTGATGGTAAATGGACAAATCTGGAGACTATCATGTTAAGTGAAATAGGCCAATCCCAAAAAAACAAAGGTTGAATGTTCTCTCTGATATGTGGATGCTGACACACAATGGGTGAGGGAGAATTGAAGTTAGTGGATTAGACAAAGGAAATGAAGGGAAGGGAGGGGGTTAAGAATAGAAAAGATAATGGAATGAATCAGAACTTTCCTATGTTCATATGTGAATACACCACAGTGAATCTCCACATCATGTACAACCACAAGAATGGAATCCTAATTAGAATAAGGTATATTCCATGTATGTACAGTATGTCAAACTATATTCTGTCACGTATATCTCAGAAGAACAAATAAAAAAATCTTATTCTTCCTACTAAACAACAATAGCATTGTGCTGGGTGATCAGTCTCTCCTCTTTGTATTCCTCACTGCTTCTCCAGTCTCTGGAAACTCCCATTTTGCTGTTAACTGCTCTGAGATCAATCTTTTTAGATTCCACATGAGTGAGATCATGTAGTGTATATAATTATAATTCTGTACTTTTTTCACTTTGCAGTGTCCTCCAGGTCCATCCATGTTGTGGATAATGACAGGATATCATGCTTTTTGTGGCTCAACAGAATTCTATTATGTATATAGACCATGTTTTCTTTATCCTTTCATCCACTGGTAGACATTTAGTTGATTATATATCCTGGTTATTGTGAATAGTAATAAACATGGGATTGCAGGTGTCTTTTCAACAAGTTCATTTCCATTGTGTATATATCCAGCAGTGGGACTGCTGGATTATATGGTATTCTATTTGCAGGATTAAAAAATAAATAAATCTCCATACTGATCTCCATGATGACTGTACTAAATTCTTAGCAACAGGGTTTGTCTTTCTCCATATCCTTGCCAGCACTTCTTATTTGCTCTTTGAAAATAGCCATTCTCACTGCAGTGAGACTCTGAATAGCCAAGGCAATGCTGAGGAAAAACAAAATCAAGAGGCAACATACCAACTCACTTCAAAATATACTACAAAACTAGAGCAATCAAAACAGCATATACTGGCATAAAGACACACAGACCAGTAGAATAGAATAAAAAGCCCAGAGTTAACCCCACACATTTATAGCCAACTGATTTTTTTTTTTTTTTCAGATAAAGGAATAAAGTTGTATTGCTTTGCTAGCAAAGGAGAAACACAGGGGACTCCTGTCCTAGGGGCTGTGATTCTGCCCATCAGCAGGAACAGTGGGCTTTTAAAGAGGTGACTCAAAGGCTACATTCCACTTGTTCTCTATTGGAGTTTTAATTCACTTGTTAGTTTGGGAGATAGGTATTTCTGAGATCTTCTGGTACCATCTGGATTATTTCATTTCTATGGTGGGTATGTACTCATGAACAAATAAATCTGCCTAGGATGGGGAAGAAAGGTAATCCTGCTTCCCCTGAGATAAGAGGGGGAAAGATTAGGGAGGAGCAAGGAGAGAGGAAGAGAAAGAAACAGATCCATTTTAAAAATAAGTTGCAGTGGCAGAGCAGCAAAGGCTATATTCAAAGCATAAAGTGGACCACTGTTACATTTTCCCACTGTCAATTTCTGCATTTTAATTCTGTGGGGAAAATGGGCGACAACATTTCCAAGCTGCTTACTGCTGAAAGAAGGTGAAGTTGGATGACAAGAAGTAACCCTAAGTTCTTGTTCTCTGTCAGGTGGGGTATGGACAGTTAAGGGCATTCAACATCAGAGCAGTCCAGAGGTACATAGTGGCAGATAGCAGGTGACTGGACAAGGTATACGTAGGGCAGGAATCATGCTAAGACAACAGTAAACAAGACAGCAAAGCATTACTTTCAGCCAACTGATTTTTGACAAAGGAGTTTTCAGTGGAGAAAAGGCAGTCTTCAATAAATGGTGCTTGAGAAACTGGGTATCCACTTGCAGAGGAACACAACTGGACCCTTATCTCACCAGTTATAAATAACAATTTAAAATGAATTAATTAAACATTGAAGCTACTAAAAGAAAACACAGGAGAACTACTTCAGGACATTGACCTGAGAAATGATTACCTATTTATTTATTTGTTCATTCATTCATTCATTCATTCATTTATATTTGACACCAAATGCACAGTTAACAAAAACAAAAATTAGCAAATGAGACTATATCAAACTAAAAAATTTTGTACCAAAAAGGAAATAATCAAGAGTCAAGAGACAACCTATGGGAAAAAATATTTGTAAAGTATACATTTGGCAACAGTTTGATATACAGAATATATAAGAAATTCAAACAATTTGATAGCAAAATCCCCACAAAACCCAAATAACCCAATTTTTAAATAAGAAAAAAACCTCTCTTTATTCCAAATATAACTCTTTTCCATTCTACAGCACCTTCTCAACCTACTTGCCAAGACTACACCACTGATATCATCAGTTTTCTATTTTAATCCCTCTTCATTTATAAATTTTATATTCTGATGTTTTGGTTCTAGGTTACCAGATTGGTCTGTCACCCTGCAGGTCTCAGTTACTCCCTTGCTCCTGGCTTAATGCATTAAAAAATTAATGCAGAAGAATCTGACCTGACCCTAGGATCCTTCTCTTGTGACTCAATTCAATAACAAGGACTAAGGTTTATGTGTCTTAAGTAGACTTGGTTCATCCAGTTTCCAAATTTGGAAGACTCAGAAGATATTCTTTTTTCTTTAGCTCTTCAGCTTTTCTAAAACTGGAAAAATAATACATACTTTACAGGGATGTTGTGAATATCCTTGAGAGGAAATACAGGAAAATACTTGACAGAGTGTTAGAATTTGACTAAAGGAAGTAAAGAATATACAAATAAAGAACAGCATTAATGTCCAGCTATGTGAAGGAGGCTAAATCAAGTCTTTTAATTTTTATTCTAAAGTTTCACTAGACATAGGAGCAGATATTAATGATAATGAGACAATTGAACTACTAGCAATTATCTCTGAAAAACTAAAGAACAGGAAACACACTAGAAGGTTAAAAAACTGAAGTTCAAAAGGCAATATTAATTTTGATGTAAAACTCAGTTTGACTAAATCTTAGGTCAGACTCTGGAAGGAATAGTAGAGGCCACCAGTACTGAGCATAATGGCCCCACTCCCCACACACACTAGACCAGCCCCAGTTCACAGGATTAATATGTTGGCACTTCAAGGAAACTGAGTTGTATTTGAATTTTTTATTTGTTTTTTTTACCATAATACATTTAATATTTGCTAACTGAAAGGATCACCCTAGTTAAACCAACACTTTGAAAGTTACAAGTAAAATATTTATGATAAAGAGATAATTGAACACAGTGATGAAAATAAAGCAGCAGTAGTAGGGAGATTTGCTCATTGAACTGAGTTTCTTCATTCTTGCAGTTAATTCCTGTCCACAGTGATGATGGAATTGTCTGCTTTTTCATAGAACCAAGTACCGGTGACATTTTTCATGACAAACTCCACCACTAATTCCCCATCTTTCAATTTTCCTGTGATTGTGCTTTCCTTCCCATCCCACTCCTGATGCTGAACCAACATACTGTCTAAAAAACTGCAGACCATCTGAGTTTATATGCCATCAACTGTAGTTTCTTCAGACTTCTTTCCCATGATACAAAAGAACTGTGTTGTTTTCAAGGTACTTTCAGTTTCTATATTGAACTTCTGCTTCGAGAGTGATGGTACAATGTGGTTTAGCCATTGCACCCATTTTCCTCATAGTGAGTCCCACTCTTATTTCCTTCATGTAGATATCAAAGTCTTTGCTGTCCACCAGGTGCCATCTTCCTTCCAGCAACTGAATGGTGGCCATGGTGGGTGCTGGTGGGTGTACACAGTCAGTGGAATAGATGGAATGTGGGAAGTTTGCTGTTGTGTTTGAGTTTTGTCATCATATTTTACAGGGCTTTACATGATATTTTGTGGGAAAGAAAGAAAAAGTTGCGAAGTTAATTAAATGGATTAGTATATGATTATAATAAAAGAAGTAATCAATGGAGGGCATGATAGTTGCATGCCACAGAACTCTCTCGTCCATTTTATCCTTTATGGCATTTTATCAATAACTTGTATACATACATTTAGTACATGAAATATATTTATATGTATATAATATATATTTTATATATCCATATTTCCTTAATATATAAGTGCTGTAAATATCTCTCTGTATAAGACACCTAATGCTTATCAGATCTGCAGTTGACACAAAACTGGGTGGTTTAATAAAGATATTCTCTGATGGAAACAGGATCCCAAATATAAGCTTAGATGTTACCTCGTTTAGGACTCCTGAGATAGCCCAATCTCTGTTCTTGGACTGTGTTCAGGACTTATCCTTTCTAAGACACCTGCATGTATTCATCAGTCTTTTCTTCTGCCTTCCTTGGATGTCCCTTTCTATGTGTAGGCAGCAATTAGTTTTGTGTCCATTTTCCCAGTACCTTATACACTGGTTAATGAACCAGTGACCCATGCTGAAAGCCTAAAGCTTTGAAGCTGATAATTAATAGGGATGACTATAAAGCCCTGCCATTGGATCCCCCCTTAAGAAACTAAACAAGCACAAGATAGTGAATAAGGTGCTTATTCGTGCATGGAAAAAGAAAGAAAGATTTTAGACAAGAATAAACTCACCTTAGGCTGGGGTTGTGGCTCAGTGGTAGAACACTTGCCTGGCATATGTGAGGCACTAGGTTAGATCCTCAGCACCACATAAAACTAAATAAATAAAGGTATTGTGTCCATCTACAACTAAAAAATATATAAAAATATATAAAAACATATAAACTCACCTGGTAATAGTATGATATCACTCTTTCTTGTCTCCTCCAAAATTCAAAACTCTTATGACCTCTTATCTAGTTGAATCAAAGTGTATGTTATCTAAAACAATGGATGTGAATCCCCCTCTGAGCTGATAAGACCATACCTATGGTGTTATGTTAAAGTCTTGAGTGGTACATATCAAGTAGGAATCGAGAAATAAGAACTTGTTCAAAGGCAAGCCACCAGGATTTTGAAAAGTCTGAAAACATTATAATTGTCATTCATTTTTCATATTAATATATATTATTAATTTAATAATATATATTATATATCTAATATTTTCCAGGCAACTGGGTAAAGAGTATAGAGCAGTGGAGAAAAACCTCTAGTATCAATCAAAGGAAACAAAGGTATTTTGGGGATAAAGCAATGATAACCCAAATGAGAACAAGCAAAGGCTGTTTATTTAGAGCTTGTTATACCACCAAGGGAATCATCCACCATCACTTGGCATTTGATAGATACTTAAAGGTAGGCAGAGAAATAAGAAAGCTTTACAGTGGACAAAAGGGGGTGGAAGAGGCTTCAAGTCTGCTGTGACTGGAGACTAGTGGCCTGGAGAAGCTAAGGACAGAATAATTAGAAGCAGGGCATTCTATGTGACTAGTTTGGAGATTTGATGTGGCCTTCTCCAGTTGGTTGTGAGTTGAAAGTGGGAGCAAAAACTGAGGAAGCTGAACAAGCTTGTCAGTGACCAAGTTCTGACCATTCTGGGATGATAGCTTCAGACTAGTTGTTGCAGGTCAGAGTTATCGTGTAGTCTGGTCATCATTCATTTGTATATTCAGTCTCTAATATTTAACATTGAGAAGACAGGGTATACTGAAAACTGTATTCAGCACATGGCTATATTCACCATTCTGTGTTGAAAAGTTTGGAATGGTCTCAATGGATCAAATTAGGATCCATGAATGGAAAAGTTGTTCAATATAAAAAAAAAGAATTTTCCTAACTTACTGTCATCTAGAAGCAATCTCAGACAGAGACTACTAGATAAGGGAAGAATTCAGGCATAGACTGAGTGAGCTCTTTGCAGTGATGTTGCAAAATAAATCATAAACTTCAGCAGGCATTGAATCACTTGATATTTTTGTTAGCGTGCAGAATCTTGGACTCTGTCCTAGAGCTGATGAATCTGATTCATGGTATATAACAGATGATTTTCTCAAGAAGTATTGTGGAAGGAATGCATACACTGTACAGATAGTTGGAACAGATGATTTGTAAGGGTCCTTCCACCTAAGAGTCTAATATTCTAACTTTTCTATACCACAGTCATAACCAGGAAGTAAACCATTCATTCATTTATTTAATAATACTAACTGAGTAGATTACATTATGTCCACACTCTAGGCCTGTATTTTTATTCCATTAACATGGGGCATTCCTATATTCCAAGGAGACAGCAATGAAAAACAGCTCATTTATTCATTTTTCAAATAAATTGAGTATTTACTATGTGCTAGTGTATTGCACTAGGCTCTAGTGAGACAGAGATGAACAAGACTGATAAAGTTCTCTTTATCCAAAGCTTAAACTAGTTGAAGAAAGAGATAAAATGTATGTGTAGGAAAGGGTCACACCTGATACAAAAATAAAAAGTCATGAGAACACCAGGTCAGTTCTGTTCTTTTTCTCTACATCATAATTTTAATTCAAATCAATCAAATTATTTATAGAGGAATTAGTATACTGTATTTCCTCAGATTTGGTTTAGGTTTTAAGTAAAAATTGAAAAAGCTTTGGGGCCTTATTCCAGGACTACTATGAGACTTTTGATGGCACTTTGTACTTAAAACCTCTCTGATATCAAAATCAGTAAATGCATTGTTGAAGAAAACAGGGTGAATCATTTTAGGAAATTATTTTGTAAATTCTGAATTCATTAGATTCTGATACCAGTTTCTAAACCTATTGCAATAGACTGAATTTCTGCTATATTTTTCAAGCATGTTCTTGTCCATAACACAATGTCTTCTGCTGTGTGATATATAAGAAAGCATGAAAGTTGGGAAGTAGCTGCCTAGGATCTAGCTCTTTGAGCAATTCACTGTGCAACCTTGGCCTCTGTGGGTCTTGTTTTGTTTTATTTTTTTTTCCCCAAAATGCTAAACAATCCTAAATTAGCCCTAAAATTTTGATTTGACTAAACTAAATGGAGGAAATATCATTTTCTACTTGCCTCTCCTCTTGCCCTTCTCTCTGCTGCAACAATGTATTAGAAACCTGATCAAAACCATTGGAATGAATATTGAAATAATTCACTTTTCTAATCTGGATATTTTTGTGACCCTTGAATGAAGTCTGAGGTCTCAATATCCACCTGTTTATCTAGTCTCAGTGACTGGACTCTCTGGAAAGCTTCAGCTTCCAAGAAAGAGATCCCAGTACGTAGAAGACCTAGCAATCTGTCTTCTTACCAGTTTTCAGTGTCTATAATCCTCACTGTTACCAAGGCTCTTGTTTCAACCTCAATAGACCTTTTTAGAGCCAAGATAATGCCACCTATATCACTTGTAGTATTCCCATTGTCTGAAGACTTATGCTACACTGTCCACACCTGTCTGATCAAATTTCTTCCAGACATCATGCCCAAGTTCCCCTCTTTGAGGAGCAGCACAAAAGCATAGTTAGTAGTCGTGAATCTGGTCCTTTCTAGCTCAGTTTGCTCTTCTATTCCTAGAAAGCACAATTGATGTCCCAGTTTGCCTCTAAAATCTTCCCAAGGTATGGTAGACAGAGGTACATATATATACTTACATGTAACAATCCTTAAGGATTTTTCATAATTAGTCCACTCTAAAAAATGTTATTTTAAAAAGTACAAGTGTATATATACTGCTAGCTCTGAAATTGGCTTTTAATTTTAATTTAAAAAATTAACATCTAGCTTTTAGACTTCTTCCTATTTAAATAATTGAATAATTTGAGGAAATGATCAAACTAGGCAAAGTAATTAGTAATTTTTGTTACCCCCACAATTCAGTCTTTTAAAATGTACTTTATTTTTCTACAACTGGCAGAGCTTCTCCTTGTGAGGCTGAGCTTCAGGAATTAATGGAACAAATAGACATCATGGTAAGCAACAAGAAATTGGATTGGGAAAGAAAGATGAGGGCTTTGGAGACACGATTAGATCTTCGGGATCAAGAATTGGCAAATGCACAAACTTGTTTGGATCAGAAAGGTCAAGAGGTACTTAATGCATGTATTAATAAATCATGATTCATCAGACTCTTACAAATAATATTATATTCTATCATAACATTTTTCATTATAGATACTTTTATTCAGGCATCTGCTACAGCATTTATTACTTGGAATTCTGCCAACAAATAGTATGCTTAATGTACACTATGAAATAAGCATAGATATTTACTGATGAAGATGGATATATAGTTTCAGTGCATTCTATAAAAGTAAACATTTACTGAATATGTGAAATATTATTTCCAAATAAAGATGTAAATGTCTGCTGCTATAGAAACAAAGAATTGGTATCAAAACTGTGTCTTTCTTCAAGGCAGAGTTCAAGAGCATTTGCCTCTTCTAATCTGTGAGAAAAATATTTACTGAAAATTAGGTGTAAGAATTGATTTTGGTAGGGCAAAGAAGAGTAGGTATGGTGCACCTAAGACACCCACCCTGGAGGAGCTCCCTCAGACCCTGCTGGGCTACTCCATTGCCAAGCTGCTTGTCACAGAATGTGCCTTACCTAACACTGACTTGTGTGTGTCTGGATTTGGTGGGGGTTAGGGGGGGATGAAGCATAAGAGAAATGTTTAATAATCAGATATTAAAACTTTATCGGTTAACTTATTCATCAGCTATTTTTATACTTTTATTGGCTTTTCAATGGATCTTGTTATTTGCGTAAGTTAACTATGTTATTGTCCGGCATGGTAACCTTAGTTTTGGGGATCTAGTTTGCCTTCACCTTAGAGGAAGTCATCAGGCTGGCATATGCAAAGCATTATTCTTACTTCCATACCTGTCGGGACACAGATATGTAAAGAGGTGCCTTACCTACATTTTAAGCAGACAAATTTAATAAGCCAAATCCTTAACAACTGTCCTTAGCCATTTTTCTTTTTAATATGTTAGTTCTTATAAAAATGTAACAGCTGTTAATAGCACCATTAAAGCAGAGCTCACATTTCAGGCAATGGAGGAAAAAAGTGAATTATGCTAGTAGAGGTTTTGCCTGAGTATTGATGATACAGTTTCCCAAAAAGATAATGCAAAGTAAGTTCATTCTAAATCTTAATTTAAAATGTAATGGTGACAAGAATCTTTTGTTAAATATCCATACTGCACTGTCGTAATGTATACCTAGTGGAATAGTGCTGGCAGTGTTTGGTTTTTGTGAATTTAATTATTAATAGATATTGTAAGAAGTGCAGTCCAAATATTTATTCGTGGTTTGGTGCAGCAGTTTTATTTAAATTGTGCTTCTCTTTTGCACATTTTCTTTTTTTGTCAGGCAAAATTTAGAGAAAGCAAAATTAAAATTTATTCTTAATGCAGGTGGGGTTACTTCGACAGAAGTTGGACAGTCTGGAAAAATGTAATTTAGCAATGACTCAGAATTATGAAGGACAACTACAAACCCTAAAAGCTCAAGTAAGAAAACTTGTTACAATTTAGTGTTATATATTTTGGGGGGAAGTGCTCTTTTTTTTTTTACATTTTGATACCTTTTTTCCACATTTTATTGGTACATTATAATTGTACACAATGATGGAATTTGTTGTTATCTATTCATATGTGCATACAATATAACAATATAATTTGGCCAATATCTCTCTGAAATGTTTTTCCTATAAAACTGTGTTAATTTTATTAAAGCTGATTGTTTTCAATACAAGCAAAAGTTCTCATATTTTAATTACATGTTTGATCCTGTCATTGTTTTAGATGCACTGATTTTGTAACTTTTACTAAATTGTCAGTTTTTTATACCTTCTATACCCCTTTAACAGCACAGTGCTAAACAAATAGCTTTCTAGGTCTTCAGAGGCTTGTTGATTAATTAAATTAGAATTATTAGCAGTTGAAAGGAAGCAAAAAACAAATTTATCTTTCGTGGTTATTACTACCTAGTAGGGATGTCTTAAATTCTATGAAAATTTGCAGTGTGGAAGCCAAGAAAATTGAAAGAATAAAATTGGTCGGTTGCTGTTTCATCAGCAATAGTGCTTCTTCAGATGTCATGAGAGGGATACCAAATTCTTTCTTAAAGCTTCCCATTGTTTTGGCAAGCAAAAGGCTTCTCTTCCTTACTGTAGGTAGCACATAGGGCAGTAGTCCTCTGGGCATCTCGTATCCGGCAGAGGCTATGTCCTTACTTAAACTGGGAAATGAATCAATGGGAAATATGGTTTGATTGTGAAATTTCACTTTATAACTAATTTTTCTTGGAGTGCAAAGATTTCATATGTGATAATATAGTGAATGGAGCCCAAAGTAGTAAATGCTTCTCCTTAAGTACCTTTTTCAGGGAGGGGATTTGGCAATTAAGATTGGAATATGAAACAATTTGATGCCAGTTAACTGGTATGCTCTTGTAAGACTATCTTAATCTACCTAGACATTTCACCTGTACTTTAAGTTACAGCCACTAACTGGTGTCTGGATTATAAAATTACACATAGTTTTTCCTAGCAGAAACCCTAAAAATTTAAACCTTAAGTAAATCAACTGTGTTTTTTTTCTATAAATATAACAACATAAACATTAAAACACTATAATTATTCAGTGTATACTAATATTTGAGAATTCTGTTTCTGGAAAAATAGGCTACCTGTACTTTTCCCTATCCTCCTCCTGAATACAGGAGTTAGTAAAAATAAATAAATAAATAAATAAATAAGACTCTGAGAAGTGGGGAGAAGAGATAAATTGGTTGGAAATGCTGGGACCCAAGAAATGATACAGCCGTGAATTCCCTAGGATTTCTTTTTGCCATATATACCCCAGACTAGATAACAGAGAAGCGAGCAACCTAGACACACCAGTGGGTGCAAATAAACAAGCCCCCATCAGAAGCCTATTGTCTCCAGCCCAAGGACAGAAAGGAGACGGCCTAATGAGATCAAACACTCTTACATTTACTGCACTACTCCAGACAAACACCATAGGCAAAACAGCCCCATCCCCACCAACAAATGCTGAGTGGAAAGCCTAGACTTCCACCCTCTCCAAGCTTTAACAAAGTAGCCTAAGCCCCCTACCTGGGAGGTGTCAGAGCAGACTGAGTGGGAAGCCAGGATTTTCATCACCAGCAGTCATTAACAAGGCCTTCCTGAACCAATCATGTCAGTGGAAACCACATGGAGCCAAGTTTCTCTACCTAATTCATGGTAATGTGGTATTTCTCCCCCTCATTCTCATGGTATCACAAGAAACCTTGTGAACAGTCACTGCTTAGTGCTAACAAGCCCACCACCACCACCACCACCACTA
Organism: Glaucomys volans; assembly: GCA_020662805.1. Classification (NCBI taxonomy): domain Eukaryota; kingdom Metazoa; phylum Chordata; class Mammalia; order Rodentia; family Sciuridae; genus Glaucomys; species Glaucomys volans. The sequence goes on from JAJEJO010002057.1 coordinate 333,495, forward strand.
CAGTATCACTGCACTGATGGCCATGTGAGAAGCAGTAACAAAGCATTCATGATCCTCCAATCAGAGTGTTATCAGCGAAAGACTAGAGGGAGCCCTAAATTCCCATTCCACTCAGCAGGAATAAGGAGCATCTCCCCCTGGGTACCAGTGGAAGCTAACTTAAGACCCGAACTGCCACTACTACCTGGCAATAACAAGGTGGTCCCCCATTGTCCCTGCAGGAACATTGTCAGACTAGAACTGTTGGTTTTAATTAAAATTGAGAGTCTCATAACATAATACCCCAAATTTCCAAGTTTCAATAGAAAATATCTCATGATAGAAAACACCAGGAAGATGTCAACTTGAATGAGAAAAGACAATCAACAGATGCCAATGTCAAGATCACACAGATGTTAGAATTTGTTTGACAAGGATTTTAAAGCAGCTATTAAAAATTTTTCAAAGAGCAAGTGCAAACAAGCTTGAAATGAATAAAAAATTAGAAAGTTGTAGCAAATAAATTGAGATCTAAATAACTAATTAGAAATTTTATAACTGAAAAATAAAATAAACTAAAAAAATCAGTGGAGGGGTTCAGAATGGTGAAGACAAAGGGAATGATCAGTAGGTAGTACGATAAAAATAACTCCGTGTGAACAGCAGAAAGACTAAAGGAAAATAAATCCTTAGAGGACATGCAATACTATAAGAAAAGATTGAAAATTCATGTCATCAGAATTTCAGGAGAGAAAAAAGAGGTTGAGGAGGAAAAGTATTTTAAAAAAAATAATACTTGGAAAATTCCAATATTCTACAAAAACATTCAAAAAGTTTAGTAAACGTCAAACAGGATAAATCCAAAGAAATCTGTGGCAAGACATACCATAGTCAATACTCTGAAAGAGAAATTAGGAAAACTACCCTTTCACAATAGCCTCTAAAAAAATAAAATACTTGGGAATCCATCTAACAAAAGAGGTGAAAGACCTCTACAACGAGAACTGCAAAACACTAAAGAAAGAAATTATAGAAAATCTGAGAAGATAGAAAGATCTCCCATGTTCTTGGATAGGCAGAATTAATATTGTCAAAATGGCCATACTTACCAAAAGCGCTATACAAATTCAATGCAATTCCAATTAAAATCCCAATGACGGACCTCATAGAAATACAGCAAGCAGTCATGAAATTCATTTGGAGGAACAAGAGACCCAGAATAGCTAAAACAATTCTTAGCAAGAAGAGTGAAGCAGGGGGTATCACAATACCAGACCTTCAACTATACTACAGAGCAATAGTAACAAAAACAGCATGGTATTGGCACCAAAATAGACAGTTAGATCAATGGTACAGAATAGAGGACAAAGAGACAAACCCACATAAATACAGGTATCTCGTACTTGACAAAGGAGCCAAAAACATACAATGGAGAAAAGATAGCCTGTTCAACAAATGGTGCTGGGAAAACTGGAAATCCATATGCAGCAAAATGAAACTAAACCCCTATCTCTCACCCTGCACAAAACTCAACTCAAAATGAATCAAGGACCTAGGAATTAGACCAGAGACCCTGCACCTAATAGAAGAGAAAATAGGTCAAAATCTTCATCATATGGGCTTAGTACCAGATTTCCTAAACAGGACTCCCAAAGCACAAGAAATAAAAGCAGGAATCAATAATTGGAATAGGTTCAAACTAAAAAACTTTTTCTCAGCAAAGGAAACGATCAGCAATGTGAAGAGAGAGCCTACAGAGTGAGAGAAAATCTTTGCCACACACACTTCAGATAGAGCACTCATTTCCAGAATCTACAAACAACTCAAACAACTTTACCCCAAGAATACAAATAAACCCAATCAATAAATGGGCTAAGGAAATGGGCAGACGCTTTATAGAAGACCTACAAGCAATCAACAGATATATGAAAAATGTTCAACATCCCTAGTAAAAAGAGAAATGCAAATCAAAACCACCTTAAGAGTCCATCTCACCCCAATTAGAATGTCTATTATCAAGAATACAAGCAACAATAGGAGTTGGCAAGGATGTGGGGAAAAGGGTACACTCATACATTGCTCATGGGGTTGCAAATTAGTGCAACCACTCTGGAAAGCGGTGTGGAGATTCCTTAGAAAACTTGGAATGGATCCACCATTTGACCCAGCTATCTCACTCCTTGGCCTATCCCCAAAGGACTTAAAATCAGCATACTACAGTGATGCAGCCACATCAATGTTCATAGCTGCTCAATTTACAATAGCTAGATCGTGGAACCAACCTAGATGCCCTTCAATAAACGAATAGATAAAGAAACTGTAGTATATATACACAATGGAATATTACTCAGCCATAAAGAAGAATAAAATTATGGCATTTGCAGGTAAATGGCTGCAGTTGGAGATGGTCGTGCTGAGTGAGATTACCCAATCCCAAAAAACCAAAGGCTGAATGATCTCTCTGATAAGTGGATGATGATACATAATGCGGGGTGGGAGGGAGGCAAGAATGGAGGAAGGATGGATTGCATAGGGAAAAAAGGGTAGGATCAGGGAGGGGGGTAAGAATAATAACAGAATGAAACAAACATCATTACCTTATGTACATTATATACACAAATGGTGTGACTATTTCATGTACAACCAGAGAAACATCAGCTGTTATCCATTTGTGTACAATGAATCAAAATAAAAAAGAAAACTTATACCATAAAAAAAGACATATCATAGTCAAAGTTCTGAAAACCACGAGAGAAACAAACAACATAAATTTGGAAGCAACAAGAGAAATGATACCTTCAAACAAATTCATATAATAGATTTCTCATCAGAAACCAAGGAGGCCAGAAGCAAGTTGGGATAACTTATTTCAAGTGCTGAAAGAAAAGAAATATAAACACAGAATTGTATGCTCAATGAAAATACCCTTCAGGAATGAAGGGGAGATCAAAACATTGTCAAATGAAGGAAAACTCAGAGCATTTGTTATCAGTAGACCTATCCTAAAAGAATACCTTAAGGATTTTCTCTTTCCAGAAGAAAAATAATAAAGAATTATGAAGACATCAGGAAAGGAAAACACTGGAAGAAGAAAGACATGGGTAAATGGCAATATACTTTTTTTCTTCTTTTGAGTTTTCTGTTGTTGGATAATACAAAATAATGGCAATGTTTAAGACATTTCTTAATGGATATAGAGGAAACACTTAAGACAATTATATTGTAAATTGGGCAGAATAAAGGAACATAATGTTTTATTATTTCTTTATCAGTTATATTATTTCATTACCTATTGCTATAACAAAATACCTGAGGCTGAGAATTTTATAAGTGGTTTATGTAGTTCAGTTTTAGAAGCTGAAAATCCAAGATCAAGCAACCCCATTGCCCCTCTTTTGGCCTCTGGTAAGGGCTCTCTTGGATGTGTCAAAACATGATGGATGGCATCAGAATGGTAGAGGCATGCCTGAAACTGATCATATGGCAAGATAGAAAGCCAGAGAGATTCAGAAGATAGACTTGCTCTTTTTATAACAATTCTTTCTATTTGGAACTAAGTAGGGTCCCCCAACAATCTAATCAACTTCTGCTAGGCATCACCTCTTAAAGGCTCCATCCCTTGTCAACATCACCATGCTAGGGACCAATTTTCAGCACATGAACCTTTAGGGGACACATTCAGACCATATCCATCCCATAGTACTAGTCAACAATAAAAAGATAAATGACAAAATTTTTAAATGGACAAAGACTTGAATAGACATTTCTCCAAAGAATCTAGACAAGTGATGAATATAGACAGATTACAAAATTAACTTCCTATATGCCTAAAATAAAGATGATAAGAAAGAAATCAGGAAGACAATTCCACAGTAGCATAAAAATAATCCCAAGGAATAAATCTAACCAAGAAGGTGAAAGACCTCTACAATGAAAACAACAGAACGCTACAGAAAGAAATTGCAGAAGACCTTAGGAAATGGAAAGATGTCCCATGTTCTTGGACAGGCAGAATTAAAATTGTCAAAATGGTCATACTGCCAAAAGTGTTATACAGATTCAATGCAATTCTTATTAGGATCTGATAATATTCTTCACAGAAATAGAAAGAGCAGTCATGAAGTTCATGTGGAAAATTAAGAGACCCAGAATAGCCAAAGCAATCCTAGCAATCCAAAGCAAGAAAAGTGAAGCAGGAGGCATCACAATACCAGACCTTTAACTATACTACACAGCTATAGTAACAAAAACCATGGTATTGGCATAAAAATAGACATGAAGACCAATGGAACAGAACAGAAGACACACCCCCAGAGACACACCCACATAAATACAGTTATCTTATAGTAGACAAAGGCACCATAAACATACATTGGAGAAAAGAGAGCCTATTCAACAAATGGTGCTGGGAAAACTGGGAATCCATATGTAGTAGAATGAAATTGAACCCCTATTCCCACCATGCACAAAAGTCAACTCAAAGTGGATCAAGGACATAGGCATTAGACCAGTGACCCTGCACATACTAGAAGAAAACGTAGGCCAACTCTCCACCATGTCAGCTTAGGAACCAACTTCCTCAATAAGACTCCTAAAACACAGGAAATAAAATCAAGAATCAATAAATTGTATGGTATCAAACTAAACTTCTTCACAGCAAAGGAATAGAGAGCTTAAAGAATGGGAGAAAATCTTTACCACATGCACCTCAGATAGAGCATTAATCTCTAGGATATATAAAGAACTCAAAAAACTTAATGCCCACCCCCCAAAAAATCCAATCAACAAATGGGCTAAGAAACTGAATAGATACTTCAGAGAAAAAGAAATATGAATGGTCAACAAATATATAAAAAATGTTCAACATCTCTAGCAATTAGAGAAATGCAAATTAAAACTACACATTTCAACTCAATCCAATATCAGAATAGCAATTATCAAGAATACAAGTAACAAATAAATGTTGGTGAGGATATGGGGAAAAAGGTTAACTCATACATTGCTGTGGTGGGACTGCAAATTGGTGCAACCACTATGGAAAGCAGTTTGGAGATTCCTAAGAAAACGTAGAATGAAACGACCATTTTACCCAGTTTTCCCATTCCTCAGCATATACCCAAAGGTCTTAAAATCAGCATATAGAGTAATCCAGCCCCATTAATGCTTATAGTTCAATTCACAATAGCAAAGCTGTAGAACCAACTTAGGTGCCCCTCAACAAATGAATGGATAAAGAAAATGTGGTATATATACACTGGAATATTACTCAGGCATAAAGAGGAATGAAATTATGGCATTTGCTGGTAAATGGATGGAACTGGAGACTATCATGCTAAGTGAAATAAGGCAATCCCAAAAACCCAAATGTTCTCTCTGATATGTGGATGCTAACTCACAACAAGGGAGGGTAGGAAGGGAAAGATTAGAAGTTCATTTGATTAGACAAAATGGAATGAAGGGAAAGAAGGAGGGATGGGAATTGGAAAGAGAACAGAATGAATTGGATATAACTTTCTCATTCTTATGTATGAATACACAACCACTGTAACTCTAAATCATGTACAACCAGAAAATTGGGATCCTAATTTGAATAAGTTAAATTCCATGTATTATATGTCAAAATACACTCTACTGTCATGTATATCTAGAAAGAAGAACAAAAAAACCCACAATAAGATACCCCTTCACATGACTAGGAATAATAACAATAATAATAATAATAATAATAATAATA
>JAJEJO010002058.1:0-18669 GCA_020662805.1 Glaucomys volans
AAAAAAATGTGTGGGAGTTGATGAGAAGAAAGGAGATGTGGTTACTAGAAGAGAATGTACAAGAGAGGAAAGGAATCATGCACATTCTAAAACTGAAAGTAGTTTTAATATGAGGCTATAGTGTAGTGTACTGAAAACTAAGCTCAGCCATGACTAAGGAAGAGCCATGCTGTAAAACGCACTAAGGATCTGGTTCTTATCCTGGGGGCATAATGGAAATAGAATAAACTAGTCAGCTTTTTCCGCTGCTGTGACTAGAAGACCTGACAAGAACAATTTCAATTTTAAAGGAGGAAAAGTTTTTTGGAGGACTCATAATTTTGAAGGTCACAGTCCATAGACAGCTGGCTCCATTCCTCAGAGCATGATGTGTGAGGCGGCACGTCATGGTGGAAGAGTGTGGCAGAGGGAAGCGGCTCACATGATGATCAGGAAGCAGAAAGAGAGATTTTGCCAGATACAAAATATATACCCCAAAGACATGCCCCAATGCCCACTTCCTCCAGCCACACTCTGCCTACCTTCTTTACCATTCAATTAATACCATTCAGGAGATTAATTCACTGGTGGTTAAGGCTCTCATACCTGATCATTTCACCTCTGGATGTTTTTGCATTGTCTCACACATGTCCCTTTGTGTGACATCTAATATCTAAACTAAAACAGGAACCATTGAAGAGTTCTTAACAAAGGAATAATATAATCAATTTGCATCTTAGCTTGCTCTGACTATACAGTACTATGGAGATTGAGAGGGACAGGAACAAATATTAAGTGAACGTTGTTATAATTTATGTGGGCAGTGATGTTAAACTGAACTCCAATTATTGTATGAGAATAAAAAGAAGCAGAGAAATTGAGTATAAATTCAGAAGGTAGAATCAGAATGGTTAATTGCATCTGAAGAAAGAAAGGGAAGAATTAATTAAAGATAACCAAAATTCTGGCTTGGTCATTTGAATGAATGAAGTGCCATGCATTCTGGTAGGGTAAACAAGAGAAGATTTAGGGAAGGATTATAATATTGAGTTTGGGGGACATGTGGGAAATCAAAGTGGAGATGCCTAATAGTTTGCTGAATAAATGGATCTGAACTTACCAGAATTGATGGAAGTAGCAGGAATGGATGAGACAGGTCAGGGAAAGTTTGTAATGAGATGACAAACGCTGAGCAGAACCCTGAGGACGTCAAAAGATAAAGGAAAGGACTAAGAAGCCGCACCCTCAGAGGTAAGAGTAAAGCCAAGAAGTGCAGTGTCACAGAAACAAGGAAGACAGACTTTCAAGGAAGAGGTCAGGAATAGCAAGTGCTCCAGACAGGTGATAAAATAACTGAAAATTGTTCATTAAATTGAATAGCAAGGATATTTGGGATCTTGGAATGGATTGTTTCAGGAGAGGAATGAAGACTGTGGTTGAAACAAGAAGAGGTTAGAAAAAAGTGATCACAGGTATTTTTGAACTTCATAAAGGCAAAGAGAGATATTAGGAAAGGACAAGGGGCCAAGGATTCTTTTAAGATGGGAAAAACTTGAATATATTTCAACTTGCATGAAGTTAAAACCATCAACAGAGTTTTTTTCCCTTATGAAGCAGTATATACATAGAGTAAAGCAAGTTAATGCACTAATGTAAGTATACAGTTCCTTTAATTCTTATGTGTACATACACCTGTGTAACCATCCCCCAGGTCAAGCTGATCAAGCTTTAAAATACTTCTAGCACTTAGAATTTCCCTCATGCCTCTTCCCAGACCACCTTCCCACAGGAGTTAAATAATCACTCTTCTAATTTCCATTGCCATAGATTGGTTTTGAAAGCTCTTAAACTCCATGTCAATGAAATCATTCAGTATATTTCTGAGATTTATCCACGTATTACAGTGTTTTAAATTGCTGAATAATATTTCATTATGTGAATCTATTCATTTTCCTATTGAATAACGTTTTATTTATTTCCAGATTATAAATAAAGATGCTAGTCTTGTATATACCTTTTAATGGAGGTAGGTTTTTCAGTTCTCCCCCTAAATGCCTAGGAGTAAAGTGCTGGATCATTGGATGGGTACATATTTTGCTTGAGTAAATACAGCAGATTTTTAAAGAAATAGTATCAGTTGCACTCTCGATAGCAACTGATAAAATTTTTCTCACTAAAGCTTGGTGTTATCTGTCTTTTTTTATTTTAGCTTTGTGGTGAGCAGACATTTTGAAAAAAATCAGGTTTTCTGAGATTATAAACCATAACTTCTCATCTGGTACTTATAAAAATTTCAAAGCTTTCTACCTTAAGCATTTCCTATCATTAGCTACTGCCCTTCAGTAAACCAAATCTAATATTAAAAATATGTAAACATAATTCAAGATGTTTTATGAGGAAGAAGTAATGTAATTATCCTTTCAGTTAGCTAAATGATAACATAATGATCAGGAAAATCCTCTCAGAAAGTCTCACCCCTAATTATGAGTATGTAGGAAACATTACCATCCTATATTAGTAAGAGGCAAGTTAACTTCCATGATGATGGAAATTCATCATTGATACATTTATTCCAATTTACATTCTGTATAAGTAGTGAGTTTAGAGATAATAGCTTGGTTTCCTCTTCTCATTTCACTTTAATGAGCTGTATTTAAAACCATCATTCACTATGATCAGAATTAAAGACTGCTATTTTGATGAATGCTGGTGGATCTTTTGGGGGAAAAATAATGAATTAGAATAAACTATTAACATAAAATGGAATGTGATGATGTTATATCTTGACTCACAATCTTTCCCTCTCTTTGATGCAATTTGTTGCAAAGATAAAACCTGATGAAGAAAATTAATATATGATATACTCAGTTGTTATGTGTGTGATTTATTGTTGCATTAAATATTTATTCATGTTAATGTTATACACAAAATTGCTTGTCAATATCATCAATCATCACCTAAATCATTGATTTAATTTTCACAAGTGTCATTGTAAATTTATTTAGAAATCTATTTACTCATTTCACCAAAACAATATAGGTAACAGACTTAACTGTAAAATCCAAACTAATAAAAGTCCTAGAAAATGTTAAAGATACACATTTATATAATTGAGGAAAGGCCATTCTAAAAATACACTGAAGCCAATGACCATAAAAAAATGCTTGACATATTTGCCTGTATAACACTTATAATTTTTTTATGAAAGTCAAATATCACCACAAAGATTCAGTACTTGAAATATTTTGCCTCCTTTCTTTAAAAGAAGTCCATGCCACAGGTAAAAAAGGAAAAGGACTATTCAGATGAAAACAGATTGAAGTGACATAAGAACTTTGTGTGAATTTCCTGTCTTTAAACTTTTTCAAAGATATTTAGAGACCTTGAGAAATTGTGTAGCATATCAGTATTACAAATGTTTTCTGTATTCATTGTATTCATTGCAGCTATCAATTTCTGTAGCTATTTGCTTAGCAATTTAAAACATTAAGAAGTATTTTTAACTGCATCAGAAATAAGTTAATAATTTATCTTTAAAACTATAAATTAGTAAAAAAGACAAACACTTAAGGAATAAAATAAACAAGAAACATGAAATCTTAATTCATGAGAGAAAAAAATGAGCAGAAAACTTACAGGGAAACTTCCTCACACTGATAATCAAACAAATGAAACTTAAATAACCAAAGAGTAGAAAAAAAAGTTTCAAAATTCATATTTTCTCAGAAGTGACTGGTAGAGGACATAGGTTAGTTTATTTTTATGGTTGACTTGAAAAACTTGTTGATGAAATTAGTGAATGGTTGTTTAGGAACACTGATAAAAAGCCTTAAGCATATCCCCGCATTTGATTAAAAAATTCCACTTGTAATAATATAACCTAAGGAAATAATCACATTTTGCAGATATCTGTGGATGTTTTCATTAAAATATAATACTGTAGGTATATCAGTATGGAAAAGTGTTCCCAATGTAGCACTTTGTAAAAGCAAGTTATACAGTACTGTTTATTATAGGTTGCCATTTATTCTAAAATTGTGAATTTCTTGTATTACATACTAATTTAGGAAAACATCTAAAAATATAATGCAAGTAAATTGTTCCGTGGAATTATGGGTGACTTTTTCTTCCTTACACTAACTAAGATTATTTTCCAAAGATTCTATGATGAACATGTAATAATTTCTTACCAATGAAAAAATATTGCCCTAAAAAGGCAGTAACCTGGTAGACAGTTTTGCTTGTCTTTTGAGAAGGGTATGTTTCCTCTTCCTTCCCCTGTGCAGAAAAGCATTTGTAAGCAACTTGATTGTGGCTCCTGCTTTTTTTCTGTCTGATTTAAATCCATATCAGGAAGTGTGAAGTGCTTTCTCACACATTATCTCCACAAAACCTATGAAGACATTTGGAATGAGTCTGATATCTTACTTTTCTATTAAAAAAGTGAAGGTCACAGTTATAAACTGGCTCCTTTCCCTCTGTCAGAAGGAAGTGGCAATGAGTGAGGCTCTGCCTTTTTCCATGTGCCCAACGAGGACAACAGTGATTGCTTTGTTTTTCTCAGGATTGACTCAAGAAACCAGTATGAATGCACTGTTTTACTGTTTCACTGATTTATCACCTTGAATCAGACCTACATATTGTTTTTTTTAAAGTGAATTTTTAAGTAGAGTAATTTTTATTGGTTTGTTCTGCAAAAACGTTACAGACGGGCAAAGATTATTGCTAAGTCTATAGTCACTTATTATTAACATTTTATCCTATTTATATAAATATATCTATGATCAGTTTCTGAATCATTTGAGGGTAATTTGCATATATCATGGCCTTTTATTCCCATATATTTCCTAAGAGTAGGGACATTCTCTCACATAACCACAGTACAGTTACCAACTACATAAATTCACATTGAAATAATAATCATCCATCTTCCATTTTTGTTAGCTGACCTAATAACTATCCATTAGATCATTTTACCCCCATTCCAGTATAGGATCTGTTCTATGTTTGGTATTGAATTTAGTTATCATATTCTACTTAGCTTCCATTAGTCTGAGATATTCCTACAGACTTTTCTCTCTTTTATGACATTGACATTTTAAAAGAATACTTCCTTCCTTTTTGTAGCTAGACTCAGTTGTGCAGGACTGTAATCCCAGTTGCTCAGGAGGCTGAGGCAGAAAATCACAAATTGGAGGCCAGCCTCAGCAACTCAGCGAGCCTATGTCTCAAGAAATAAAAGAGGACATAGATCAGTGGTAAATTATCCCTGAGTTCAATTTCCAGTAACCCTCAAAATTGCTAAAAATAACAAATAAAATTCATTTTATTCCTTTTTTAAATAGAATGGCTTAATCTGCTTTGCCTGCCAAGTTAAAGTCCCTTAGTCTGGGCACTTCAATGACATAAATTTATTTTCTCATAGTACTGAAACCTGGAAGTCCAAGATCAGGATGCTACTGGCATGGTGGAATTGTGGAGGGATGCCCTTCCTGGCTTGCAGATGGCCAGCTTCTCACTGTTTCTGTATTGTGGAAAGAGAACAAACTCTCTGGTGTCTCTTGTAAAGACACTAATCCCATCAGACTAAGTGCCACCCTCCTCCCCCCAGTGACCTCATCTAACCCTCAAGACCCCATCTCTAAGTACCATCACTTTGGGGATTAGGGCATCAACATTATGAATTAGGGGGAGGGATGAATGTAGATACTCATAGAACATTCCTCACTTTGTTAAACAAATCATTTTAAATATATCAAAAAAAGAAATGGCCTAAATTATAAAAATAGCCTTTTCTAAATCTTTTAAACCAGAATAAAATCATAGCATCAATTTCCCAAATTGAATCTTCACTGAACTGATATTTTATTTCATTGAAACCCCAGCCATTATTACTTAGTCTCTGTAGTTGGCTATTTGTCACTCTTGTTCAGTAATGTACCCCCTTCTGCCAACGCAATATTGAAACAGACAAAGGTTACTCTCTACAGAAGCATTCTGTTTCTTAATGATTTTTATGAGAGCTAAACTATCAGGACCATAGAATGTGCTTCAATTTATTTTTAGACATCAAGTATTCAGAAAAAAAAATATTTCATATCAGCACTCGACTAATAAGACCAAAGGGATTTTTCTGTGTAGCTTCTGATCTTTTTTTAGGTCAGAAAAATATAGTATGTATTTTTTTTTCTGAATTTTTTTGAAGTACTGCATCTTTCTTTTCTTTTATTATGTGTTAAGCAGTTATTCATATTTAATTTAGTCCATTAAATATTAGTATCCTATTCTTCATAATTAACCTACAATTTTTTACTTTTTAAATTTTAAGACAATTTTCAGTTTTCCAATTAAATATCATCTGGTTTACATCTAGTTTCTTTTAAAAAATATTTGACATCCTCACATAAAGTTTACCAGTATAGCAAAACCAGAACCTGGTTAACATGTCAACTTCATATCTGATCCCTTACCAACTTAATTAGAATTTGGATTACAATCTAGTTATGTGCCTTTATCAAATAGCTTTGAAGAATTAAAGCATCTGTTTATTTCTTATCTCCAAAATTTATTTTCCTGGTTTGCAAGGTACATTCTAAAGTAAATTTCCTTTGATACTCCATTGTGTATGCCTTTTAATAATCACAACTTACTAAAAATGTGTTCTAACATAAACAGTCTACAAAAATTTGTCCCCTAAATAACATATCCCAAAATATTTAAAAATGTACATATTAGGAAAATTTCTTTTTTTCCCTTATTTTAAGAACTCTTACTCCTATTTCCTCCAACCATTTTCTGACTATTTTCCTTTAAAGTCAGTGACATTTCCTAAACATTTTTAAGATTTATCTAGTTTTTAGACTGTGTTACCTACTTCTGAAATTTTCTTCAAGTAGAATACATCTTATAGGATTCCAGAAGGTATTTTTTTTTTTTTGGTCTTTGTACTAATTTCTCAAGAAAGTAAGATTTTTCTTTGCTTTCATAAAACAAAAGTTGTAAAATGTAATTCACTCTGTGTACTTAACATATCTTTATATTGAATCGCTTCTATAAATGAAACAATTTTTTGATCTGATACAGCATAACCTGGAATAAGAATTACTTCTTTGTGTCCTCAATTCTTGACACCAGAGTCTGAATTTTAGTTTGTGGTGTTCTGAATCTATTTTCTTTTTATGGTTCTTGTGGACTGTTTTGTCAATTTAGAGGCTTGTGATTCTGTTTTGAAGCAACATGGTACATTTAGTTGTAAATGCTCAGACAATTCAAAAGTAGGATTTTTTGTTTAATCATCATATATTGCCCAGAAGAGAGTAACTTGTCAGAAGTTACCTTTTCCACCTTTAATAAAGTTAGAAGAAGCAATGTTAGAATCACACCTGCAACCTAGAGTACCTAAAGGTCAGCCCTGTTCAGTGAATCTCTAGTATTCTAGTATTCTTGTTTACTAACCTGTCTTATTTTGTGACTTTACAGTTAATCATTCAGATGATTTAGTATTAGGCCTTCCTTCCTTTTTCTCCCCCACCCCCACATACACACACACACACACACACACACACACACACACACACACTTTTTCTTTAATGGCAACTGCCACTCTTCTGATAGCATGCTTGCACCTAATGTTTAATGTAGCATAAAGAGCCTGGGCCTTGGAGTCGGTGTTCCAATTCCAGGCTTATAGATAATTCAGTCATCTCTGGGAATTAACCCAGTGTCAGTGTCTACCTCTCTAAGATGTTTAATAGTATCTGTATCATAGAGTCTATGTAAAATTGGGTGAGGTAATTTGTCTTCTTTTCCAGCAATATGCTGTACTAGATAACACTACAAGTCAGATGAGTTGCAGAAAATAAACAAACACTCTTTGAAACGTGTAACTGAGTTCACAGGAAAGTAAGAGAAAGTCCCAGGGTCAAAAATGAAAAGGCAATAAAAGTTGGGGTGGAAGACAGCATGGACTGATGCTGTAGAACTTCCTGGAGGGAGCTGCTGGCACATTGAGGAGCTGGCAGTTGGAACATCATCTGGGGACAGGAATTAGAACTGAGAAACTCACATCATCTGCTGAATGGCAGCTCTTCCTCTCTAGATCCACACCTGTCAGTTTCCACCTTTGTCACCCGGTTGCCTTGTCCTGCAGCTTCCAGTTTTGCTTGGTTAATGGGTAGCCCTGGAAAGAGTCTGGAGTGAAAGATACAAGAGAAATCACAGTATTTATTCTTCTGTTTCCCTCCCTATGAGGTCCCTTTGAATTGGCTTTGTTCCACAACTGTAGGTCACTGTTCTACCCAAGGAGGCCTGTGCTATACACCTCTTTCTTTTTTCGTGTTTCAGGAAACTTTCCCTCCTCTCCTCCCTTAGGGCTTAGGAGTAGTGACAGTGCCATGTGGTCAACTTCAACTTCCTTGTGGTTCCCATGTACCACCCCCACCTTTATAATTACCCCTAGGTGAAGAGATTTTCCCCTTAAATCATCCACTTGTTTCCTGTTAGCATTCTGATTCAAACCAGGACCCTCAAAAGGCTACATGTTTCATGAAGGTAGTCCAGGGAAAATGTACCACCAGCACCAGGAGATAACTAGGAGGAGGCTTGCTTGACTCAGCCTTCTCAGAAATCATCGCCACAGTCATTGTAGTCCAGAAGAAATACATCTCCAGAATCTGCAAATACTGTCCTACTGAATTTGAGATCATGAGCTAAATTGTAAAACACATAAGGAAATAATCTAGCAAAATGAAAACGAACCTGCAAAATAAACAACATATTTTAACCAAGGAGTTTTAGTTAATACTGTTACCTGATAATGACTTAAGAGTAAATATGTCTTAAATTATTAAAAACACAAGAGATGAATTGAAAGTCAGACCAAAAAAAAAAAGAAAAAAAGAGTAGGTAACATTACCAAGAATACTTGGAAAAGAACTCAAATCCCAGAAATGAAAAAATATGACTATTAAAATTAAAACAATAAATTGCAGAAAGAACCATAGAGGGAAGGGAACAAGGGGAGGAGAGAGGAGAGGAAGGGGAAGTACTAGGAACTGAATTAGAGTAAATTATATTTCATGCTTTTATAATTATGTCAAAATGAATCCTAATGTTATGTATTACTAAAAATGACTCATAAAAATAAAATAAAATAAAACCTAATGGGTGAATTATACACAGCAAAAAGGAGTAAATGGGAAGATGGATCTAAGGAAAATGACTAGAACCAGGGAATGATAAACATATAGAAAATATAAAAAAAAAAAGTGTTAATGAAAACTAGAATGAGGAAGTTATAGTTCTAATGAGAGTTTCAGAAAGAGAAAATAGAGAATGGAATGATACCACAAAATACCAAGGAAGATCTTTAGAGCAGTAAGGTAGAAAAGACTTTACTTATAGAGGAACTACAGTTAAATGGGAAGTAAATTTCTCAATAACAAAAATGGAAGCCCCATAATAGTGAAATAAAGTGTTTAGCAGACAAGGGACAACTGAGTGAATGAGCAATAAACCTTCCTATACCGCTCAGTGGATTGTTTCTTTGAGAACTGAGTCCTTCACATTTTATATAAGCTTGTCTTACCCAGTGCAACCCAGTGTTTGATTTCTGTTTTGTTTCGATGGCAATTTAGTTTTTGTTATAGTTGAACATGCTGATTTTTAACTGAAGTTGCTTTAACCTTCAAACAAGAAACCATAAGCTAAAACGCAGTCGTATTTTAATGCTTCAAGGAAAATACAATGGGAAAAATTGTACTGAAGTTTTAGAGGATATAAATTAAAAAGGAATTAAAGAATATTATAAAATGAGTAGAAACTATTGCCAGAAAAAAGGATTAGCTGGGATTTATACCAAAGACTTCAGCTGAAAATGCACAAAAAGGTATGGACAGATGATTGAAGTAAAGAAACACAAGCAAAAATATTCAAGTCTATTAATAGTTGAAAAAACACACACTGTAAGAGAAATAGAATTCTACACATTGAAAATTAGCAAAATATCAAAAAAGGAAAACACACAGTTCTGGTAATTCTGTGATAACATATTGCTAGAGGCATTGAGATTTAAATTTACATAATTAAAATTTAAAAACTCAGTTCCTCAGTTACATTAGTCCATTCTAAGTGTTCAGTAGCCATGTGAAGCCTACCATGTTGTTCAGCACAGAATACTATTTCCACATCAAAGGAGATCCTATTGAACCATCCTATCTATAAGATGGACACAGGAGCAGGGTTGAAGTGTTGTTGAATGTGCACAAATTCCATTCTACTCAGTTCTTTAAGTGGTTCTCCAGCAATTGTGTCAATTTACCTTCCCATTGATCCATACACTGCTTTATCTCCTCTTGAACACTTAATATTTTCATATTTTATTTTTCTAATTGAATACACATGAAATGATGTATCTCACTGAATTGAGTTTGCATTTTTCCTGATTATTAGTGAGACTAAGTATTGTTTATGTATTTACTAGTCTTTCATAATTCCCCATCTGAATTTTCTATGTATGCTTTTTCACATTACTATGTTGAAATTATTTAAATGGAAAAATGCTTATGACAAAGTGATTTTTTAAAAAGAGCCCATACCTCCCCCCACCAAAAAATAAAGTCCCATATGATTTTAATTATGTAAAAGAAGATATCCACATGGAGTTTGGAAAATTCATTATGATAATTAAATACATTAGTCTAGAGGAATTTGAGGTAATTTACTTTTCACCTAAAAATTATTTTAATGTTACCATAATAGTATTTTCTCATTTTCAAGGAACAAAACAAAAACAGTTTTGCTTGAAGTTCAGGAAAATTGCCCCACAACTTCTTACTCTGTTTCCCAAGTCTTCCTCTTGGCTCCATATAGACTGAGTGATGTTTTTATTTACCCTTGCTATTATTTTTATTTGATGTTACTCCCTTCTGATAGAACACTCTGTGCTTGACCTAAAAACAACAACAACAACAACAACAAAAATCTTTGTACGTGTGTGTCTGTATGTGTGTAAAAAAGCAAAATATAGTGGTGAAAGAAGAAAACAGACATTTCTTTTCTAGATTTACATGTTTATTTAGGCAATGTGTTTAAATTGCAATGGAGACTGCATTTCATAATTCATAACAGAAAGAAATGAATTTGCACACATTGCTGGAAATTTCGTTTATTCATGTTTTAGAAATAGAGCTTACGCACACTCCAGTTCTTGGAATTCCAATTAGTCAAGACATTCTCAAAAAGTAGAACTGCACTGTTTAAGAGAGAGAGAGAGAGGAAGAGAGAGAAACTGTAGTATAGACATTAAATAGAAATTGATTTCTGCCCACCTAAATCCTTGGGAAAGAATGGGCTGTATTCTATAAGATGTTTCACTGCAGCATAGCTGCCAACCTGTGCAAACTTCCACTGGTGAACCTAGTTCAGCTCCCCCACAGATCCAAGCAGATTAGACCCCTGCTGATTCTTTTCTTCTGCCAGGCTTCTTGCTATCCTTTTTTTTCACTTCTGCCTGAACCACCTTTTCCAAATTCCCTGCTACTCTTGCTGAGTGATGTCTCTCATCCCTGTTGCAAGTGCTCTTTGTAGCAGATCCAAACAGCATGGCCAGGATTTCACCTTGAACAAAAGGAAGGGTCTTTATACCTTTCACTGAGACTGCAGGCCCAGCTGATGCTACCACCTCACACCCTTCCAGTAGTTTTCATCAGCTATGATCATATGAGTCATCTGTTATGAATCTCATCTCCTCTACCTTTCCCATTTGCTTCCCTGTGAACACTCCTTAAAGTGATATGCTTAGAGCAGGAGGCAGAAATCTTCTAGTTTATTGTTTTTGCCCTTGCCCTTCGCTGGAACATTGCCACTTTCCAATCTTCTCACCATTTGGGGCTCTTTGCTAACTCATACTCTAATTTGTAAAATGAGTATTGCTGCATTTCCTTTGGTTTGCAACATGATGTCAATTTACAGTAAGCCAATGAGACATGAATTCAAGGAAAAGAAATGGAAAAGAAGGCCAAAACAAAACAAAACTTGTAAGTTTTTAAAATTAGGATAAAACCTTGCAGGGGGCGGGAGTAAAACCTGGAGTGCAAACCAAATAGGATTTGCAACCCGAATGCACACTCTCCAGGAGGCCTTGCAGAATAATCTGCCAAGCAATGCTTGGCTTCTCAGGGGTGCTTGTCATGCGGGATGCCATATCACTGTGGTCCTGGAACCTCCCATAGTCTTCCATCTGCTTAAGTTTGAGCTAAGGTGTGGATTTTGATCTACTTCCGAAGATTTCTCTAATGTGTATCCTGAATGGCATCAGAAAACATTTTCTCTCCATGTGTTCATTTGGAATGTACTTGGGTGTTTACTGAAGCTATGCTGAAGCTACTCTTTGCTTAGGGAATTAGCTCTATGGCTATGTATTATGTATGATTTGGACCTAGAGGGTTGTCTGCATTAAATATCAACCTTACCACTAGCACAACAACATTATTGCTTCCTTCCCATGGATGCTGGGAAGAGTGCTTGCCTGTCAAGCACAAGGCCCTGGGTTCAATCCCCAGCACTGCAGAAAAAAAAAAAAAATCCCTTTTAAATGTATCTCTGCCGACACATCATATCTCAGGCTTTTACCTATTGTTAATAGATAGGAAATAAAAGCAAGAACAGGACGTGGGAATAAGAGGGAGAAAAGATCTAATGGAAGAGATAAAGAAGGCAAAGCAAATTTTCCTCATACAATAATTTTGTCAGGTATTGAGCCTCCTTCCAACAGTTAAATTCTATTTAGACACTCCATTGTTCCATTGACATACCTGTGCACTTGTTTGGTATTTACACAAACATAACCATGGGATCTTAAAAAGAAGTAATTTGTCAATTGAAAATATAACAAAATGCCCTCCTGAAACTGATCAGACAAAAGCTTGGAAAGACACCCATTTTAGAGAACTGAATGGGTAAAGATTTACTGAAAGTAATTATCATGTTTTAGACACCATTAATTAAGATACTTGAGTTCTAATCTGTATAAATTAAGCCATGTTCATAAGAATATTCATTGCTAATAAAATACTATGTAAGTCACATTGGCTCATGAATGGCAAATTACTAAAAACCACAAATTAGTGTTTATAACATTAAAATTTAACATTATCATATCCATTTAAAAACAAATTTATTTTGAGGTGTTCACCAGAATTATTGTTGGGCTAGACTAAGCCAATGGTTCCTGAAACAGGTGGAAACAATGGAAAGTAAATTATCAGGCCCCACCCAGATCCCCTGAATTGGAAACTCCAGGGATGGCACACTGCATTCTGTGGTTTAAGTAAGCCCTCCTGGTGATTGTGATGCACGTTTAAAGTTTGAAAGCTTCAAGCTAAGCCTATGGACTTCAAAGAGACATGTGTAAGATGACCTGATAACTTTGATGTATGACTTTGTATTTCATATTCTCTTTTCCTAATTTTTACTTTTATGCATTCAAATATGTCTAAAAAATAAAATGCATAATTTCTCAAATCCATAATTTGCATAGAAGTGCATGTTGAATTTTTTAAATTGATAGGAAGGCATGATATGCAAAGTTTGGAGCCCCATTTGTCTAAGTTAATTTTAAAACTTATCTGCCCCAAATCAAACTGAGCCTTTAGCCACAGTGTCATATATTTGGATTAAAGCATTTACCTCACTTCTTGTTTCTACAATGCTCTACAAATAATTTGCAGTACCCCTTTCTCTCATGAAGAGAATTTTCACATTCCTGGTAAAGAGATAAGAAGGGACTTTGCATTGCATCCTAGATTCTTGTCTCCCTTTGGAAAGAGAGTAGTGACAGCCCATGAAGAGCATCAGTGCTACTTTCCCACTTCCCACTCAATGCAGCAAAGGACACAAAGAGCTGGAAGGAGTGTTGCATGCCCAGTCCTTGTCATGTCTTTTCCCATTCTCGTTGCTGTGCTTACATGAAGGGATCCCTGGTGGGTGGAACACCCTGTCTCTTTGGCAGTTTCTCCCACTCCCCCATACACACCAGCTTGTACTAGCCTGGCAGACCTCTTCAGTTAGACACTTGGGCCTCTTTTGTGTTACACATTCCTCTGAGCTAGGCAGAAAATTTCATTGTACACTTATAATTCATGGAAAATTAAGGAATAGGACTGACTTCTAAGCCACAATAATTCAGAGGCTTCACAAAGAAAAAGAAGGAAAAAAAATGATTTATTCCTAGCATAAAACTTGGTACAAAGTATGCTCTCAATAACCATGCATGGGATGTATAAACAAAAATAAAAATATACTTCAGTTCATGAGCACTCTCTGCAGGTAATGTTATATAGCAGTTAAAAGCATAAATATGGGTTTGAGTCTTGTCGTTGTGCTTGCTATCAATGTGACCTTTAGCAAGTCCTATAGTGTCTGTTAAGCCTCATTTCCCTCAATCTGTAAATTGAGGATAAGGATAGCAACTACCTTATGGACTCATTGTGGAAATTAAATGGGATGAATGTGCTTAGCATGGTGCCTGGCACATAGTAAATTCCCAATAAACCTCAGTTGTATTTTGCTAATGCTGAATCAAAGGCTAAGATATACTAAAAGCAGTTTACCGCCCTCAGTTCCTTCTTCAGTGAAGTTTATCAGCCTCTTTATTTTCACCTAGCTGAAGACTGATGATTCTTAATAATTTATACTGTTTTGAAAATCCAAAGTAATGCCTCCACTAGAGAGACCTAAACATTTGCTAATCACTTTCTCCTCCTGTTCATGTGCCTGTCTGCCTGAAGAGCTATTTCTATCTTGAACTAACCATTGGCAGAAGTGCAGGGTCCTTTATTTTGTTTCACCTAATGGCATATTACACTTTATTATTTGGAAAGAAAAAAAAATAACTTGTCCAGTTAGAGCCAGTTAATCAAAAACTTGTTGGCAGTGAAATGATACCAGATCAGGAAGGAATAAAGAACTTCAGGTTTTCTATCACTGTTCAGAAAAATTAATTTATCTTATAGGAGATTTAACAACATGTTGTCATCAAACAAAAACACCATAGGATAATAATGGGAACTTTCATGAACTCCTAAGAAAGGACTTTAGAAAGGGTCATATTTATTTTTTTCTCTAAATGTACTCTTGTGCATAAAAGGTCTCAAATATTTGAATCAGTAATTAAGTGGGGAAAAAGCCTACAACAGAGGCATAAGCATGTTTAGACATAATAGATAGAATTACCTTTCTGATATATGTCTCCCATTCATTTGTGTTTTCTTCTACCCCATAGTGCCCATGTATTATTTCACTTAAATCTTTTCAATAATGTTATGAAATAGATATTCTTCTCCTGGTTCAGTATTTGAAGTATTAAGAGGGTAAGAAACAAGGCCAAAGTCACACAGTTGATTAAGTAATGAAATCAAGTTAGAAACCAACTCTAAAGCACTCCTGCCTCTGGGAGGCTGGAAGGTGGCCTTTCTGTTAATATCCTTCCCTCCTTTTGAGAAACCATGAACTACTGCAGTAGAGTAGAATCCTCCTTTTGAAGACCCATTACTGTTTCTTTCTTTCACCAGCTAACCTTATCCCTTTGAGGACACTATATGAACTACGTGAACTCAAATCCATGGCCCTTCCTACCCAGTGCCATTTCCAACAGTGACATGGGGCAGGCTGGTGCTGGAGCAGGACCCATCGTCTTCCATGGTGTCAGCCTTGAATGTTCAATTGGATTCATTTTGGTAAACATGGATGGAGGACCTTCAATGACCCAGGCAATAAGCTAGGTGCTGGAGAAATAGAGATAATGAATAAAACCTCCTGCTCTTGGGGACACAGTAATCTACAGAGTAAAAGGACATGGATGTCGTAAGACTCATTTGCCACTGCTCTCCTTCTGAAGAGCTTTTGTTTAGGAGTGGATAGTTTTCACTTTGAGCTTGGAATATTGTTTTCTTTTCCATTTTCCTTAGTTTTCTGAGTCCATCAACAGAAAACAAACTTTCTCAGAGTGCTGCTCCCATGTCGCACCTGCCACTTGTCATTTTCTGCCTCAGTCTACCCACAAGCATTGTAGTCACTTGGGTAACCACCACTGTGGAAATATTTCCAAGTATTTTTAGAAGTATTGAAAAACAGTTCAAGGATTTTTCTTCTTTATTATACCTCTTGGTTAAATGATAACCATGGAACTTTTTGGATTTTGATCAGAGGGTTTGTTTTGTTATTTTTTTTCCAAACCTATGGCTTATTTTATGATTTGGACTCTTGATTTCAGCTCAAGAGCTTTTGAAGCTTTGAAGTAATTATTATGGTTATGATCCACAATTTATTAAGAAAGTACAGATTGTGGTGAGCTTTTTAAACATTTTTAAGTAATTACCATTTCTAGATCCCCAATTTTATGTTTCATAGCAAAAGCAAGTATTTTTTAACTGGGAAATTCTATTGCACTAAAACTGATTCAAGAATCCACTGCAAACTTACCTCCCAAAATGTGGTTATTTGGTGAACTTCCTTTGTAGAGTGTTATTTACAAATGCTTCTTGACTTACTTTTTTATAAGCCCATTGGAAATATTGTAAATCAAAACTGCTTTTAAAACACCTAACCTACTGAATATCCTACAGACTGTAGGGTATCAGTTGTTTGTCCGCTTGATCCCGGTAGCTTACTGGGAGCCAAGGCTCAAGGTTGTTGTCCTCATTGCCAGCACAGAAAATGATCAAAATGTAAAGTTGAAAGTGCAGCTCCTACTGAGTGTATATTGCTTTCACACTAACTTAATGTCAAATAAGAGTAAGTCAAATGACTGTAAACTGGGAACTGTCTGTCACCTCATTCTCTGGGCTCTAGACCAGTGTTGATGAATCTAGCTGCAATAGGAATCACACCAATAAGGTAAAGGCACAGAGCAGGCTGGGCGGGTGTCAGGAGAACTGAGTCACAGGCCTAATGCCCTGAGATCTTCTGATTTTAAGAGAAAATTCAGAAATTCAGCTTGCTATGGGGATTCAAAAACAGAAGGTTGATTAGTGCAGGCCAAACAAAGCAAGTCATGGGCAACTTTGGATCATGTGCCACTTGTGTGGAATCTCAGCATCAAACCTTTACTAGAAATAAAATTTTACTAAAAGTAAAGAAGAAACTTGGACCAGCATTGGGATGCTTCATTCTTCTCCATGTGTGATCAAACTGGAAAACTAATTATGTACATGGATAATTTCATTTGTCATGACAACACAAATGAGGACTGTTATCCCCATTTGATAGATAATGGAACTAAGGCTCAGAGAGGTTAAAAATACAAAGGTTAAGCTCATGCATGATGTGTCATTAGGTGAAAAAGTGGATTCCAAAGTAATATATATACCATAAGCCTGCCCCGTCTCCTTGCAAATTTGCTTACATCTACATTTATATATTTATTATCTGGAAGGAAATATACCATAATATCAACAATGTTTTCCTGTAGTATTACTATCAGTCATCTTCTCCCCTTTTTACTTATCTGCATAAAATGTCTGTTAATATGTATTTCATAAAACTGTTTTGTTTTTGTTTGTTTTTTTCCAGTGCTGAGGATCAAACCCAGAGCCTCATACATGTTAGACAAGCATTCTATATTCATATGCATCCCCAACTCAGTAATTTTGTTTTGTTGAGGGCCACAAGAAAAGAGACTGTAAGAAACCCATCCCTAATGGTGAAATGAAGCTGGTGATGACATAATCAGCCCTGTGACCCCAGTCTTTCACATAGATATATACCACACAGACAGTACCTTTTAAAGTCACCTGGGGGATTGTTTCTTTGTGAACCTGTTAGTACCAGACAATCTGTTAGTGCTAGGGACTATAGAGATATGTAAGGTAAGCTTTCTGAACTCAAAGGCTTTACTGTCCAGTGAAAAATCTCATGGTGATACATGGCATTTTCATGGTGAAACATAGATACTAGCCTCTTATATTTGCATAAAGCATTTGCTTTTTGTTGAAAATAGCTCTTGCGTCTGTCTAGAAATGCACATTTCCATATTGGCATAAGTGTCATCTTTTGACGGTTTTGCAAAAAAATGGAAATTATCATTGCATGCCAATAGAAAGACACACTAACATCACAGGATCCTATTAGGTTCAGTATTTACAGAACTTCTAGTGTTGGGTAGGATTCTGAAAAAGGATACTGCAAAATGCTAAAAGAAAAAAAAGAAAGAGAGAAAAAGAAAAATTTAATTCTAACTCTTCTTTCAAGTCTTCATATGAATTAAAGCATGAACCAGAGAGCTAAGCTGGCAGCACTGAAACTCTGGCACATAGCAAAGCTATATGGATTTGCTGTTATCATTATTAATATGATAAACGGATGCCACCTTTTCACCTTCTTTCTAAGCTCTCCCCAAAGAGCCTTTCTGACTTACTCCTTTTGTAAGTCTAGCCATGAGGATTTCAGTCCCATGTGGTCATGTTTGGGGGCCTCATGGTCTTCTGTCACCTCTTAGACCATCCCAGTAGATAAATTGTCTCTCATGGGGCTGGAGTTGTCGCTCAGTGGTAGAGCATGTGCCTGGCATGTGTGAGGCCCTGGGTTCAATCCTCAGCACTGCATATAAATAAATAAATAAATAAATAAATAAATAAATAAATAAAAGGTCCATTGACAAGTAAAAAATATTTTAAAAATAAAGTGTCGCTCACA
>JAJEJO010002058.1:19069-63348 GCA_020662805.1 Glaucomys volans
GCCTCAGAGGTTGAAAATCTTGATCTTAAGTGCAAAAATATAGGCTGGATGCAGTGGTGCACACCTGTAATTCCAGCTTCTCAGGAGCATGAGGCAGGAGGATCACAAGTTTAAGTCCAGCCTGTGATCCTGTCTTCCCAAAATAAAATAAGAAGGGTTGGGGATGTAGCTCAGTGGTAAAGTGTCCCTGGGTTCAATCCCCAGTACCCCAGAGAAAAAGAAAAGAAAGAAAACTGAGATTTAGTGGATTAATTTGTCCAATTTTTAGAGACTAAAAAATGATAAGGCCTGGATTCCAACTAGATGCAAAAATATTTCCAGATTAAAATGTGGAAGAAAAAATATGCTTCTTTAATTTAAATATACATATATATGAATCTTAAAATCACAAATATATAAATACATATCTTTAAAAATAAATTGATCTTAACTTTTTAAAAGTTATAAATATTCAAATATATAAATATATAGACCAATTTACAAGCAAATAAATATATACTGACATGTATATATTTATGTACTTTTATATTAATATATGATTTTATAGTTTTGATCTTTATATATATATGAATAGAAGTGTATGTTGCATATATTTTTGTAGAACTTTTAAAAATGTATATATCTTTAAAAATTCACTGACCCTCACTATACCCAGTAAAAAAGGGCTGTGTTCTCGCCATGTATTCTATAGTGCTGTGTTCATCCAGCAGAGACTCAAGAATCTGAAACTCAGACTCCACCAGCCACAGGCCTCCACTAGCTTTAAGAATCACAAGATCTAGTAAGATCAGAACCTAAAGAGCTATTTGCAGACCCCATGTGATTCCCAGTCAGATACCATAAAGGGGAAAACAGCAAGAAACGCAGAGGGGAAATGGAGAGGCCGAGAGACTCCCTATCCAGAAAGGGTAGGAGGGTGGTGAAGAGGCCAAGACAGAATAAGAAGCATTTTTCTTTGAAGATTAGAGAATGTTACATTCTACATGTTGGTTTTCTCCTGGCCTGTAAGCCTGGGCTTTGTGAGTGGTAGTCCTGTAGCAAGAGCAGGCAGTCTTGTTCAGCTCTTAACCCCTCGGCCTCTTCAGACTCACCACAAATGGCACCCACCACTCCCGGCCCTCTCAAGTATATTTAAGATGATATGCAATTCAATAGTAATATTTTTAGACTTATTTCATTATAAGTATAATGTCAGAAAACTGATGGTGATTATTTTATTTAGTACAGTTTAAATACAGTTTTTACTTAAATACAGTTTTTAATTTTTAAGTAGAAAAACTGAGTAAGGCACTTGGTAACACTATCCGTTATTTATTTATCAACTCTCCCAAGGGGATGTGGAGAAATGGCAAATGGCAAAGGTCCTGACAGGGGCAAACAAATAGTAATGGGAAGATGGAGACCAGAATGCAGCCCCAAAATTGTTAAAGGTGCCTGCCTCTGAGTCCCATGGCCTGGCATAAAGGGGCCCATAGTAGTTGCTGAAAGAGAATTCAATTGTACTTCAGATTTCCTTTTGCCTCTAAAAGTCAAATTTCATTTCTGACTGAACCTGAACAGCTCCAGGGCAGAGTTTGATCCCTGCTTGTGTTCACAGAGAGGAAGTCACAGAGCCAGCCATATGCTCCTATGAAATAATAGGCTGCGAAGTGAGGGGAATTACTGCAATTACTTTTTTGAAGGCTCCCGGGGGCACCAAACTTGCTAAGACTCTCTATGAGGAAAATACAGGAGGATTCCACTCAAAGCACAAATTTCACAAAAACTCTCAGGAGGAGGATAAGGAACAAAATGAGACAGTGGGGGAGACTCAACGGTTATATGTGGAGGTACTTTGGAAAATATCTTGTTTCTTTTCTCTCAATTAACTGGGCTTCTCTTTTATGGAAGTATTTATTTTATATAAAAAAGTGGAGTCGTTTAATAAATATCCAGCATCTGTCTGTGTTTATGAATGTGGATTAGACTCTACAATTACCTTGAAGAATTTGAAACCTAAAATAATAACTGGATCACACTCACATTCATGCCTTCCTTGCCCCCCACTATCTGTTGATTATACAGACCTATAATCAATAGGGACCTTGAGGAAATCTCCTTCACTATAACCACATGAAGGGTGAACGCTGATGTTAGCACAGAATTAGGTATATTCGTATGTACCTAAGAGACTGGGGGTTCAGGGGGCACAGATATTTGAAGAGAGATCATTCTGTCTACCATGCAATCTCTTTCCTTCCTAGCCATTTTCTCCAAAAAATAAAGGATACCATTCCCTTCCCTCATCCCTCTTAACTTCCTGAGTCTTCCTTTGCCTTTTGGCTTAATAGACAACAAAAGAATTACTTCCAAAAAGAGAAACTTGGATATATTTTCTGCAGCAGGAGTTCTGGTTTCCATCTCTGCTAGCTGACAAACGCCAAGTATTTATCTGTCATCACTAAAATCTGCAAGATGTGGAGCAGTTGTCAGTGGGGTCACACCTTCTTTTCTCAGCCTAATGGAATGTTTATTTAACCAAAGTCTGCATTTGAGAACGGCAAGCAAATAAAGAATGCTACAAAATAGCAGATGATTTCAATAACTAAGGACTATAGGCAAGCATAAGGCTAAGTAAACACACCGATGTAAAATGGATTGCAGCCAACTTCTTACAGTCCTTCACATTTTTTACTTGTTTTCCCACACATGATCTGGTTTGATCTGTGCAGTAACTTTGAGATACTTTGTATAGTTCTTATCCCTGTTTTACAGTGGAGGAAACTGAGTCTCAGAAAAATTAAAAGTGTTTTTTCCTAAGATCACAATTCTAAACAGCTAAACGATGTGTATGTCTAAGTTTTCTGACTCCAGAACTCATTTTCCTTTCTTTGTCTTACTGCTTTCAACTAAATACACAAATCATTCCATTAGAGACAGACTTTCAAAACAACAAATAGTTTTTGCTGGTTTTTAAAAAGCTCTTAGCGGCTACACAGACAGCCAAAGTCTGGCAACCTTAGCAAAAGAGCAGACAGATGCAGGGCCAAGACATTCCACAACTAAAATCCCCAGTGTAACTCCTAAGCATGCTCTTACAAGCCATAAATCTTCCCAGATGTTTTGTTCAATTTATGCCATGTGATTACTTTGGGAAATGCAAATTCTCAGTGATTATGTAAATGCCCGTCACCTAGACTCCACAATTAAATTTTATTAATGTACTTGCTTTAATATATATCTACCTCTCCGTCCTATTGTCCAACCAAAATTCATAAAACTTTTCTGAAGTTCAGGACATCAGTGAATTTTACCCTTAAACAATTCAGCATTCATATCATTACTTTCAGCGTGAAAGTAAACTTTGTATATAATAAAATACACAAATCTTAAGTGTACCATTCAATAATATTCACTAAATGTATACACCCATGTCACTCAAATCTCTGACTACATATGGAGTATCACCTTCATCCCACAATGTTTCCTCATGTCCCTTCTCAGTCCCCACTACTATTTGAAGATTTTTCTCCATCAGTTAGTTTTACCTATTGTAGAAATTTGTGTGATTTTTCTCTTTTGTGTAAGACTTTTTCACTGAAGATAAGGTTTTGGGTGATTCATCCTTGCTGTTTTAAATATAAGGAGTCAGCTACTTTTAATTGTTGAGTATACTGTTCTTTTGCAGCAATATACTAATTTCTTTAATCATTTTCCTCTTGACAGACACAGACAGAAGCTGTTTCCAGTTTTGGGTGATTCTAAAATGAGTACTGTGAACACCCATGAGAGATCTATGTGCTGATGTTTTCGTTTCTCTTGGGCAAATACTTGGAAACAGAATCACCAGGTCATAGGATAAGTGTACGTTTAGTTATGTAAGAAGCTTCCAGAACTTTTCTTCAAAGGAGTTGCACATTTTAACTCCCACCAACAATATTTGAGAGTTTCTGTTCTTCCACGTCATCGACAACCTTTGGCATGGTCATCTTTTTTATTTTACCCATTATGGCAGGCCTCTATCAGACTGCTTTTTGAATTATAAGAATATTCCATTTTCAAAAGGGGATTTAGGCTGTGTCTGTGTTCATGTCCTCCTATTACTATAGCAATTCGGGTTTTTTAAGTTGTATAATTCATTCATTAAATCCTGATTCTCGTCCTTAAAGAGTTGATTGAAAGCAGATTCATAATTCAGTGGTTATTTTAAGTGGGGTTCAACTTGAGCTCTGAAACTTTGTTAGAACTGATTTTTGGGTTCTTTTTTTTTTCTATAAGCACTGAAGTTTGATATTAATCTAAATAATCAGATTAGCTCCTGACTTAGACTCAATAGAAAAATAAACAAATAATCACAAACTTTGATTGAATTAAATGAGCACTACCTCAGGGTAACTCTCACAGACCTTTTATAAAAATAAAGCTTTTTAGAGCGAACATAATATGTGATCAAGTTACCTTCAAGTTAAGTTGCTTTCAGCTCCTGGAAGTCCACAGGTCTAATTTTATTTCAATGTAAATGTTTCCTTAGGTCTTGTAATTTATCCCTAAGAAGTTTCAAGCATTTAAATTGCTATTTTTTGGCTTTTTGCCCATTCTCCATACTCCAACTCTTGTTCATTTGTTATGAGAATAACTTAAATGTGTTTAATGCTTCTCAAAAATGCTTTTCAGTTCACTGTTTATAATATTAGACGTATTATAACTCACTGGACAATGTCTCTTAATGCACTCTTAGTAATCAGTAACAGTGATGCAATGGTAGAGCTCTAAAATGGTAGAAATAAATTGTACAAATCCAGAGATTACTCTATGTTGCTCCAGGCAGTGTGAAACACTAACATAAAAGATATCTTAGCTTTTCTATTGCTCTTCAGTTCCTATAGGCATACCTCAATTTTCCAGGATATGAAAAGCTAACATATGAAGGAATATGTATGAATTTTTTAATCAGAGATTTGAAAATTTATCTTAACATCAATTACTATTTTTTAGGCAGATTATATTTCCGGTGTCACCTCTCTAGTTCCTTCCCATCTCATTTTTGAGGGGCAGAGTGGTTTCACAGTTTCTAGACTTTCCATGGGTTATAGAGGCATTGAGGAGATATCACCTACAGAAACGTTTCAAACAGGCATCTGTTCTGATTTGCCTTGCCTTTTTTTCAGAAGTGCTTACCTTATCTCTCTCAGGTTGTAAAATAATAAAATATACTGGCTCTTATGATATGCTAATACAGTAGTCATTGCTTAAATGTCATCTAGATATGAAGTTTGCATATTTTTGGAACTAAGCCACTAGGCACATATTTTGTGACTCTGAAAGTAAGAATACCCCATGGATTGGAACGAAACTGTATTGGCTAATTGTCTCACACATAAAATGTGCAATACATATAACAGATTTATTATAGGGTTCTGTTTCTTTTTTTCTTTGCTCTGCACATGAGCCTCCAGGACCAGTACTAGGCGTAGGTGAAAATAGGCAGCTGCAGTTGGGATGATGAAGCAGCATAGAAAAGACCTGCCTGCCTTAAAATATTCCCATTCTAGTGTGCCTTGGGATAAGACATTGTCTTCAGGTGTTTCTATGAAAAACAATCTACTAGCAGATAACATACCAAGATCACTTTTTATTATGAGAACTGTTAATTCCTATTAACCATTCAGAGTTTAGCAAGGTCATCAGGGAATGGAACTCAGAGACATTTCCAAAGGCTGACAATGATATGAAATAATGAGTGTATGTGGCTGATGGTGTGGGCTAGGGGAATCTCCTGATGGAGAACTTGAAAGCAGAAAACACCTGTGGGAGGAAGCCCTGCAAGAAACCTGAGACTTTCGTACAAGATCACTTGCTTCCAGTGTTGGTCTAGGGCTTGATCCATGAGAAACAAATGAAAAAGTAAGGTAGTCTTTTAATTTCCAGCTAAAGCCAAATTTAGCATGCAAGCTCTCTGAGGCACTTTGCTCTGACACAGAAAAGACCTGGGATAACTGTGCAGGCATCACGGATACTGAGGCAAAGAACTGCGCATATTCCTGCATTGCATAAGCCATATGGTTAAAACTCTTTGCTCATCAACTAAGCATTGAAAATGAAAACTAATTGTCATTGTCAAGTGCAGTGTACATACAAATTCTTTTGGCTGTGATTCTAGAACTTTCATAAAATGAAGCCACCTTTTTTTCTGATAATTACCCCTGACATTTCACCACTGACCCACTTTACAAAGGAATCAAGTCCAGATGCTACATTGTTTAATAAGATTTCATTGCATTTTAAATGAATGAGGATAGAAGTTAAGATAACACATTAGAACATTTGGCAGAGTTCGCTTTAAAGGCTTGTTTTTCATCTGGAGTCTATCTTTAAACTTTAGCCCTTTTTTTTTAGTTTACATCATACAGCATATGTTATTTTGTTTGCAAATAACATAAAAAATATTGTTTTATCAACAACTAGTTTCTCTCTTCATCAAAGAATAGAAGTTGATATCACTTCATTTTACCATATATTGTAGGAAAAGATTCAAGGACTTCAAAATAAATTTTAGAGCATACACTGAGCATTCATTTAGCTTACATTGTTAAGAAGAATTATTAGAATTTGATTATTTTTCTCTTTCCATAAAATTTTTATTTTTTATTAAAAACATTTGGATTTTCATGAATTAGTCATAGCAAACAATACAGGAATATCCTTCAGACAGAGACAAAGAACCTTGATAAAAATAATTTGTAAATTGGCACTCTAATTATATTATGCTGGGGTCCTAACATTAAAGAGTTGTCTTATAAATGTTAATTTAATAGAGTTTGTTAGTTTCTCTAAAAACAAGAGTTTTTGATCTCCTTTTGCAGGCTAGGAGATTACCATGGTTTTAAGTATATTTTGGAAATTTGTTCAAATGACTAAATTGTAAACGTCTGATATTCTCAATTACTTAAAGCATTTATGATTTTAAGCTCCCAGAAGAAGTCTGCTACTGAAGGGAGAAAACAGTAAGAGCAGTTAGTCAGAAAGACACTTATATAAGAGCTGTCACATCGATTATTGGTTTGAAAGCAGGAAGCCCTATATTTCAGACTCCAGGCTTTAAGGAATCTTTATTGAGCATTTTCCCCTTGAATAGTTGAGACAAATGGCTGATGAGTGAAATCTTGAGACTCTTCACAGCTTTTCTCTTTCATTCTGTTGCAGCCCGGAGGATGGTGAGATACACCCAGAAATCTGTCGGCTTTATATCCAACTGCAGTGTTGCTTAGAAATGTACACAACAGAGATGCTAAAATCCATTTGTCTGCTGGGGTCTCTTCAGTTTCATCGAAAAGGTATCTACATTTAATAGATTGCAAGAAATACTGAGGAATGTTAAACAAAGGCTAATCTTTTGCCAAGTGCCTATGTACACTACATGCCCATCTACACACAATTAGAATGAATTTAAATGTTCAGAAAATGCTTATTATATGTATTAATAAAATATCTAAATGCATGAGAAAACTAATTGTTTTGAACAGAAATAATAGTGGAAAGAGTTCTTAAATTTATTCTTTAATCACTTGTGAACATAACTTTCAATACAATCAGTAAAGCAACAAAAATATACAATGAACTTACTAGGGTAGTAAATGCTCTCTGAATGTGCTGTTGTTTATTTTTCTAAATGAATTAAGTTCCAAGAAGACAAATTATATATTGTGACTCTAAGATTTAAAAACAGGGAGAATTCAACATAATTCAACAGAATTCATAGGGAGGCATATGAATTATAGGAAATCTCCTTCTCTTGTTTAAACGATAAAGGGAATATTTAGATTTAAATGATTGTACCCTCCAGAAGTGGCTATGGTTTCAATGTGGATTGATCAGACTTCTGACTCCCATTTGGAGAGATGCCTTGCCTTCTGGGTGTTGGATTTACCCTCAATCTGTCTTCCCCCACGGTAGCAAATTAATTGCAGCAGTTCCAGCATTACCTCAGTACATCACATGCTCTATAAAGAGAGTGAACTTCTCCCAACTATAGAGAAAGGTGCTGAAGTTTATTCTGGTTAACCAACTTTATGCCTGAACCATAGGTAGAGTGATGGAATTCCACTGATCAGTTTAGGTAACCAAGGCCCACTTATAGAGATAGGGGTGAAGTCAATCCCATCCAACCAGCACTATTACATGATAGGAGAGGCTGGAATGGGATGTATGCTATAGAGGAAGCCAAAAGTTTCCATTAATGGAGGATTTGACCTATATTTTCTTTATTGATTCATTGAACAGTAATTTACTGGGAATCTTTTAAACATAAAATCTGTGCTTTAACTCAGAATAGAGGAGTGTGTGGAAGAATCTTTGCCTGTGATTTAGATTCAGAGATGGTAAAGTTCAATGAACTTGGGGAAGGAAAAAGATATTCAAGTGAAAATGCAGTCAAAGGTTTGAAATCAAATAAGTATTGCAATTTGGGGAGAACAAAATGACATAATAAACTACTTGTAAAAGTCAAATCTTATAAACAAACACACATATACATGAATGTATGCACAAAGCAAGACTGAACATAAGATTATGCTGAATCGTTGCAAAGACGGAATGTTTTCTCAATATCTTATTATTTTTTATTTCTAAAGACTGATCTTTTAAGGGTTTCAAAATTTTCAAAATTTCTAAAATTGAATACTCAGATACAAATTCATAATGTCCAGACGTGTCATTGGCCTGATGTTTTTACTTCTTAGTTTTCGCTCTGCCTCCCTATCCCCCACACACCATAAAATGTGTGCATGTGTACACACACACATATATACACACTCACACATAAGCACACATTCAGAGTAGTATTTTCATTCTTTTTAATGACTGAGCAGGCTGGGTACAGGTAGTTTTATTCCCCAGATCCACATAGGATACACCTGCAGAAGTTCTGCCCTTGTTTCAGGGACCTCCACTCACCCCATCTTAATTCTTTGGTTTGTTGCCTGATCTCCTTCTGCCATCTACTCCTACTTTTTCTCTTTTCACAGTTGACTTTTGAAAGGAAAATTATTCTATGCTAGTTCTCTGTGTAAAAGAGGATTTCCCTCATCCATATTACTTCCTTGTATTTGGTCCTTCAGCACCCAAATCAAAGGCTTGCTGCATCTTAACTGACGAGCCTGCTTGGTCCTCATTAAAGACCTCTGTTTTGCCTCCATCCTGCTGCTTCTTATAAAAATAAATGAAGGTGGTGGTGTAGCTCAGTGGTAGAGCACTTGAATAGCATGCACAAGGCCCTGGCTTTGATCCCCAACACCAAAAATAGACAAATAAATGAGCCCTTACCCCTTCGACAGCATCTTTGATTTCTCCTCCGTGTAGAATTAAGTCTCCACTTGGACTTCTATTTTATTCTTCTAAAATCATTATTATTTAAAGTGTACACTTTAGGAAATCTGCTTCACAGTTATCTGGGATGCTGGATAAGCATGCAGACTCCTGGATCCTATTCAAGAACCTACTAAATCCAAATGTCTGGGGACACTCCAGGTGATTCTGAAACAAAATGCAGACTGAAAACTGCTGCTCTCCCCTTTGAAACAAACAAAATCATCCCTACTTCCCCCAATATAAAAATAAAAATTCCCAAGCCTTTACCATGCCACTCTTCTTTGCTACCCTTCACTTCCCTAAGTATATGCTTTCAACACTGTTTTATGCTTTCTTCTTTTCTTCTCATTGATGAAAAGCAAATATAAAGTGGTGGATGCCTCCAATGAGGATGAGCTGGGTAATGGCTCATGTAGCAAGTCTTCTCCGTGAACACTTGACATGACCTTTAAAATGGGAAACAGCCCTCAGTGCAGTCCCTGAACTGGCAGCATCAGCATCTGAGTCCCTTGTTAGAAATGCAAATTCTTGGTCCCCACCCCAGACCTACTAAATCAGAAAAGTCCTACTGGAAAAAATTAAAAGAACAATTTGTGAAACATTTCTTCAACTGAATATATTTGTAACCTTCTGATGACCACACATAATCAGCAAACTGCACTTAAATCCTCTTTTTGGAAGTATGTATGTACCCTACACTTCTGGTAAGCCTCCTGTGTTTCCAGAATGCACATCCAAGAGCCAGTCAGCCTAGGGATTATTACCTTTGTCCTGGTACCACTAGAATTAAGGCAATGAGGAGGTGATTTTTTTATTGGTGAAAAATTCACATTCATGTAGAAGGAAATAGTACTATGTAGGGTTAAAAGCTGTGTTGAAGATAGAGATAAGATGGGAATAACTTTAATCATTTTCCTGGTAGTAGGCACCAAGGAAAATGTCATTAAACCAGAGAAAATACAACACTAGAAAACACATACATGAAAATATATACAAGACAAATTTCCTGGAACTTTCTGGAATGCTAAATAAAATATTAGCTCTTACAGAAAAGGTGGGATGATTCCATTTTAAAAAATCATTTTAAACTTTACAGTCTTATTTTAATATGACACATTCTTTGTATTTCTTTATTACTTTTATTAATTTCTTCATTATACCTAAGGAATTAACTCTATATTATTATTCTGGACTTCTGAGTTCTTCGAACTATTATTGTCATACTCCTACCATTAGGATAACACAGAAAATTCTGGTGTTATTAGGTTCTGTTTTTTTTTGGTATCTTGGAAGCTGTAGAGTAGCCTATGTCCATAAGCTTCCAGCCAATACACATGAGTATATGAAATCTGCTACTAACTCTCCAGGAAGCCCTGGTTTAAAAAATATATATTTCACTCTAGTGACCATAAACTATCAGATATCAGCTGAGATAGAAATTGGCCCACAGTCTATAGTACAAGAGTATTCAACTTTCAAGAGTTGAGTTGGGCAAATTAAGAGACAGGACATGTATCTTGTCCTTGAAGCCTGGAGTCCCTACTCATAAAAGTAGACAGAGAGTAGTCAACAAATCTAAGAAACCTTATTATGGCATTAGAAGCAAAGGAATGGAACGCCTCATCTCCATGAAAACAAGAAATGGGAAAGGGAGGGGGAGGCAGAGTCTGCAGATATGACTTATCAAACCCTGAGTCAAGATGTGAGGGTAAGGTTTACTCTAAAAGAGCAATGGAGGGGGAACAGAGCAATAGGCAATTGCAAATTTCAGGCAAGGTAGTAGAGGTAGGGAAAGAAAGCATGCATTAAGAAATCAGTCTCCTTTTCCAGGATTGATATTTATATGTGCATATTAAATTAAGCAATTTAATATATATGTCTTGTCTTAGCAAAAAGGACCATTTATCCACTAGAAAGAAGTCTATCTACAGAGATCTAAGATGCTAGTATAGTTTTCCAAAATAGTATACTCTTTATCCAAACATTGGTGCTTCCGATGTGGTTTCAGGCTAGGAAGTGAGCCTGTCTAGAGGACCTCACTAAATTCTTCTTTTTGAAAAATCAGATAATCACGGAGGTTCTTGGAAATAGTGACTCCCATTGGAATCTCTAACACTCAAAATCCCTTTCTGTTTGAATCTCCATCTGATTTGTATCTTTTAATGTTACGATGAAAGTTGGTATTTAATGTCCTTTAGGTAAGCTAATTTCTTTTTCTTCTATGGAAGTGGCTAAAGGCTGGCTGGCGGTTCCCCTCCCTTAACTGTTTTTTTTTTCCCCCACAGCAAGAAAAGGAGAGAGATTTTAATTGAGTCACCAAATTTGACTTTACATGAGAATCTCTGGTAAATTTCTCTGTAGAGATTAGATACTGAAACCAAGTTGTTTCATTATAATCTGCACACTTGATTTATTTTTATGTCTGCATATGTTCCTGGCTGCTACCAGAAGTCCAGATAATGTTGCATATTTCACTTAGTTTTACAACTGTATTGAGTACTTATGACGTGAGTTTACTATTCATGGAGAAAGAGCACACCAGATCACTCTAGGGGTGAAGGTTATGATTTCTTTCTGGAAAAATAAGCCTCAAATATTTTTAAAGTTCCTGCAGTGGGCCTGAATTTAGTAATGAATTTTGTCCTCTAGCAGAGCACCATGGCACATGCCTGCAATCCTAGCAACTCAGGAGGCTGAGGCAGGAGGATTGCAAATTTAAAGCCAGTCTCAGTGATTTAGCAAGGCCCTAAGAAACTTAGCAAAATCTTGTCTCAAAATAAAAAGGGCTGGGGATGTGGCTCAGTGGTTAAGTGCCTCTGGGCTAAATCCCAGTACCAAAAAAGGGCGAAAAAAAATGTCCTCTTCCAATTAAGCTAATTCTAAGCATCCAACATCTTCATTGGATCTTCCTGGATGTTTCATGCACTCTGCTTCTGAGTTTTTGCTGTCTCATAAGTCTGAGTAGTATAATCTACTTAGAAATCTTTTATACTTTGCAAGATCATGCTATTGCCAAAGAAATGAAGAAAAACATTACTAAAATGATTTTCCTTTTTCATGGCCAACAAAATTAAAGTAAATTACAGTGATGTGAGGTAAAACCCACATTTAATAAAAGCTATTGGGTTATATCAGGTAGAGAATGGTTCTGAAAAACTGTTTGTATGAGAAGATGACAGATGGGAATAATTTTAGTCATTTTGTAATTTCATATTCTAACACTTTAAGTTGTAGTTGGAGCATTACTTGACAAAGTCTAATTTCTGTGTTTATCATGAAAAATAGTTGTTCTCACTTCTTTACAATTAGGTAGGAAATCTTTTCCCATTACTGAGTCCATGTATCACATTGACCATTAATGCCTGTTTCCTGCCACTGGATGAAATGAGATTACAAGTTTCATTCACTTTGTTGGAAGAAAGTAGAGCCAGGTTTCTCAGGGAATCAGGTGATCCTATTTTGACTGTGGCTTTCCCCTCACTTTCTCTCCACCATCTGTCAGCTATGACAACACTCCCATTCTGAACTTGTTCTTTCCCTCTTTGTTCTCCTCTCACCTTGCTATGTCTGTGTTCTCTTGGACTCGTCTTGCCTCTCTGTCATAGCTTACAACAAAATTATCCTCAGGTCCATTGAGGTTTTGCCATCCTTCCTTCTGCCTAAGATAAGATGGGTCCTACCCCAGCATGTGCCATCATGGCATATACAGAGATAAATCCATGCAGAGGAGATGTGATCACAAAAGGGAAAGGACAGAGGAATGTTCAAAGTTGAAAAATCTTTTATTCAAAACCTAGTTCAAGATGCTCTAATGAGAAATTAATGAACTGCTAGGGAGCAAACACAGGATGAACTCAAGACAATAATGGGACATGGGCAGTAAAGACTGCAGTGTCTTCAGCATCATACTAGGAAATGCAAAGGGAACCAATAAAAGAAACAAGCAAAATAAAGACAGAAATAGAATATAGCCCAAACACCTTATTTTCAAATGCAATGAAGCATTTGATCCTAAATAGAATAGTGGGTTAGAAGAAATGAAGCAGAATACATCTAAAATAGAGAATATGGTTCAAATTCTGAACTCTAGAAACATGCATTCATTCCTTGAACAAATGTTTATTGAGCACCTGTTATGGTTTACATCTGAGGTGTCCCCCCAAACCTCATGTGTGAGACAATGCAAGAAACTTTAGAGGTGATATAATTGGGTTCTGAGAGCCTTAATCCAGTCAGTACATTAATCCACTTGAATGGATTAACTGGGTGCTGACTGTAGGCAGGCAGGGTGTGTGGGGCCAGTGGGTCCCTGCGGGCATGCCTTTGGGGTATATATTTTGTTCATTTGAGTGCAGCTTAGCCTCTCTCTGCTTCCCGGTGCTATGCCCTGAGCTGCTTTCCTCCTTCACACCTTTCTGCCAGGATGTTCTGCCTCACCTTGGGCCCAGAACAACAGTCAGCTGTCTAGGACTGAGAGACCTCTGAAACTGAATAAATTTCAGACTTCTGCAACAAATAACCTTTCCTCCTCTAAAACTGTTTTTGTCAGGTCTTTTGATCACAGAGTCAAAAAGCTCAGTGATCAGGGCTGAAGAAATCCCTGTTCTTATGGAGTATATATTCTAATTAAGAAGAAAAAAAGGAAGTAAGGAAGGAGGGAGGGAGAAAGGAAGAAGGGCAGAGAAAGGGAGAAAAAACAGTAATAGTCAAACATTCTAAAAATTCCAAATATTAAAAAGTGCAATACAGATAATTTGAAATAGAAGAGATAAAGTAACAGAAAGTGATTGGGTGGCTACTTTAGATGGGATCATCAAAGTTTTCTGAGGAGATAATTTTGAATCTGACTTGAATGATAAAAAGGAAGCAACTTCATGAACATTGGCATTTGATGCAAAAAACTCCAAGACCAGAAAATTATAGTGTTTGAACAGTATAAACACAACCAAATTCTGTAATCCAAATGTAATCTAAAACCATCTATTACTCTCATGTCTTCAAATATTAATGAGTAGGACCATATTGTCACCTTTTATCAAATTAGGTGTCACAAAAAGAACAGGATGATAGTACTGATAATAACTTCCTCTTACTGTGCCCTTTTGCTCGATTCGTGTTTTCTCATTTTACCCCCAAGAATATTTCCTTCATTGTACAGATATAGAATGTGAAGTTTAATGAGGTAAGTTGCCCAAGGTCACATGAAAAATTTGGTCCTACTACAAAGTCTGATTGGTCTACCACACCAGTCCATTCCCACTAAACTACATCAGGAAAGGGCAGCAGAACATATCAAATGGAGAAATAAAGAACAGTAGCACAGTCAATCAAATTTTATTTATGTATTTGGCTTATTTAATGATAAATGAGCAAATTTCAAAACCATGTTTAATGGTTAAAATCTATCATGTGCTAGTTTCTTGCCAT
The DNA here is from genome assembly GCA_020662805.1 of Glaucomys volans. Lineage (NCBI taxonomy): Eukaryota > Metazoa > Chordata > Mammalia > Rodentia > Sciuridae > Glaucomys > Glaucomys volans. The sequence continues at coordinate 33,842 of JAJEJO010002058.1, forward strand.
AATACTAAGCTTGGAGACTCACTTTTAAGGATTGGATTAGATTCATAGATTACTTACTGATTTATAAAATATATTACTTTAGGTAAAGAAGTTTAATTCTGGGCTGGGTTGTAGCTCAGTGGTCAAGTGCTTGCCTAGCACATGTGAGGCACCAGGTTTGATCCTTAGCATCACATAAAAAGTAAATAAATAAAGATATTGTGTCAAAAATACATTGTATCATTAAAAAAAAGGAAGATTAATTCTGAGAAGTCATTGTATTTAGTAAAAATAAATAAATAAAATGGAACATTCATAGGATCCAAAGGGAACATATCAGCATGTTACCCATTATGGAAAAGTTGAAATTAATTAATTATATAGTAAATACATCTCACACATTGTTCTGCTTGTCATCAGGGTGTGGAAATAGAGCAAAGCCTCATAGCAAAGGGATCTCCTTTGAATGTGTCTTCCATTGTCTTCTCTTCTCCTGTGTTCTAAGGGAATCCTGTGTATCTGCTTTCTCACACAGATTCATGATGCCTCCATGATGGCTACTACTTCTGGGGCAGTGTCATAAGACGCACAGAGAAAGCTGTAGGGCAAGGGCTCCCCCTTGAGAGTAGAGTTCTTTATCTCTTCTGATTTGGAAAATGTTTATTTCCAAGTGCATGGCCAAGATTGGAGCTCTTATTATTTCTAAACTTGGGATGTTTTTTTGGTTTTGCTTTTGTTGGTTTTGAGTTTTTTAATTGTCGTTGTTGTTTTGTGGTACTGGGGATTGAACCCAGGGCCTTAGGCTTGCTAGGCAAGTGCTCTACTACTGAGCTATATCTTCAGTCCTGCTTTTTTATTTTATTTTGTGACAGGCTCTTGCTGGCCTCAAACTTGTGCTCTCCCTGCCTTGACCTCCTCCCCAGTACCTTGGATTATAGGTGTGACCCACCATCTGACATCTGTGATAAGTTTTGTAGCACTAAGAATATCTTCTTACCATAGAAGAGTCTTTCTTAATATGGATAAACAACTAGCTGAATTGATAGAATTTTTTCTATTTAAGTCATATGCTTTCCAGTCATGAGAACATAAAAGTGGATTCTTAACAAACATGCTGCATTTCCCCAGTGCTTTCCACATGTGTGGAGTTAGAAAGCACCAACCAAGAGAATCACTATTTGGATAAGCACCTATGCATCTAATTAAACCATATTCATTTTGCTTTTCTCAATTCAGTCAGTATGAAAACTGTCCTAAAAGCCTGCTCTCTTCATTGATAATGCACAAAGGACAGAGACAATCTGCCCTTAATATCAAGAAAATGATAGAGCAATGATATAGCATTAGCTCAGAGAAGATTGGTTTGTTTTGTTTTGATTTCTGGATAAATGTACTCAAATGGATAAAATTGACTTTTCTGTACACTAGAGGCCAAACTAATGACCTCCAAAGAGATACTGTCATGACAGTGCCTTCTATTGGCACTGATGAGCTGGAGACAGGTAGGAAAGCAAGAAAGAATGAAGGGGAAAGGAAAGAATAAATTATTTTTTTAATTAATTAATTTTAAAAAGGAAGATTAGGAGGAGAAAGAGAATGGGAGAGGTGAGAAGGAAAGAAGTCACTGGAGCAGGGGTGGTAAAAGACCCCACTGCTGCCAGTGCCTGAGATTTCTGAGGCTGAGGGTGCTCAGTGTCACCCTGGACATGGCCCCATGATCAGATGTGTTTTCGTTACTCCTGAATGACCATTTCTCACGAATATAAGAATAACCAGCCCTTTAATCTGGTATGTGCTTCATGGGTGGTTTCCTTTAACTTTTCTTCAAACATGCCTCTTATATTCTCCATAAACAGGCTAAAAATACATGGAAATCCCCAAGGATCTGAAAGCAAAAAGCTTTGCAGGACCCTAAGGAAAGTGGCCAAGTTCTGATGTCCTAGTTCCAAACAGTCATGCAGCCAACTTAGTATGATTTCAAGGTGCTTTGAAGGCTTCCTTCCTCCCTCTTACCTCCATTCCCTCCCCAAGCAAACATTTGTTCACTGAGGCCTGAAATTGATTTTTCGGGGGACAGAGTTTTTCATTTCATAATAAGAAACTATTTTAAATGCACATTCATTCTCTTGGGCAAGGCAAAACTTGGACTTGAGGTTTCCATTTGGAAGCATGTTGATCCTTTCTCAAAATGGGCACAGGGAGCCCACCTGCTGTGAGAGGACTAGTGCCCCATTCTGAGGTCAGCCAGGCAAAGGAAGGAAACTGGGCATGGAGCTCTTCAACTTGTTTGTGGAAAGCTCTTCCACTGACTCCTTAATGTGGCTTAAAAGAACTTCCAAAAACTAACTCTGCTAACCTCTCCAACCTCACATCTCACCAACAATACCCTCCCTCAGTTTCCCATGCCCCTGCATACCCTGCCCTGCCACATCTCAGCATATAATTCTTTCCAGTATGTCTCCCTGCCTGGGACATGTTGACCCTTCTTGCCTGACCCTATATCCATCTCTTTTACCTGGCCTATTCCTACACTATATTTGGGTCATACTTTAGATGTGATTTCTTGAAGGAAGCTTTTCTTGACTCTCCAAGGCTGGGCGAATAGCCACCTAATGTGTCCCCCAAGCAACTTCATGACATTGATCATGGTGCACATCAGTTGAAGGGTTGTCGCCTGGCTCTGGGTCTGCTATTCTCTCCTGACTTTGATCGCCTTGAGGGTGTTCACTATTGTATCCCAACATCCAGAACAGTGCCTGGAGCAGAGTAAAGTTTCAATTAATGATTATTGAATAAGTGGATGAATTGCTTTCATTCTGCATCTATTGTCAAAAGAAAGGGAATGTAATTAGAGGAAAAGATTATCCAGAGGTGTTGGACTGAACTCATACACATATTTCTCTTCCTACACATACATGTATTTCATACACATATTTCAAATCCATTTAAATAACAGAAAAGTATATAATGAAAAGAATAAATCCATATTAGCTCTTGTATTTGTCAGGATGAGATAACTGCTGTGTGTAATAATACCAAATCTCAATGGATTAGAACAATGAACATTCATAATTCACTCACGTCATAGTCCAGTGCCAGAGCTGGGGTGGCGCAACCAGTATTGCTGTAGTCATTCTCTGCATATCCAATGTTCAGGGAGGAAAAAAGAAAACATGGGAGATCCTAAAGGAGGATTTTTAGGCACCAGTCTAGAAGAGGCCTACATCACTCCTACTCAGGGTTCACTGGCCATAACTCTTTCACATGACCCTTTCTAATTGTAGAAAAAAGAAAACAGAGGTTAGCAAACACAAAACTCTCGCAACCCTGAAAAACAAAGGATAACTTCAGCAAACCAGAAATTTTGAGAAATTTCTTAAAGGTCGGAGGCAACTGGAATTGAACTGGTAGAAATAAACGAACAGAGGAATTCATAGCAGATAAGAAACTCAAGAAGAAATTCAAGCAGGAGAAATTTTTGCAAGAAATCAATTCCAGAGATACATTAAACTCAGTCAGTAAATACAAATCATAGGAAAGATTTCTGGAACTGTTGTCAGGGAAATTAGTTTCAAATTACATTCCAGAAAAGCTGGGCTACCACCTGACACTGAGCCGCAGACTATCTGTTCTTGTCTCACGAGGACGTCTGGTGTCAATGTCAGTCCTGGGCAGCAAAGCCGAGTAGAGTGTGAAATAATTCTGGGCCTCCACAAGGACAGCCATGGAAGGAAAAGAACCTGAGCTCAAGACTACAGTGTTTGGGCTGGTGATATAGTTCAGTTGGTTGAGTGCTTGCCTTGCAAGCAGAAGGCCCTGGGTTCAATCCCCAGCACTGCAAAAAAAAAAAAAAAAAAAAAAAAAGACAATAGTTTTTTTTGCTGGACAGAATGGCTCAGTATATCTCACTGGAGTGGGAATTCTAACCAGAATGGACATGGGGCATAAAGAAGAAGCAGGCTGCCCAGAAAACCTACCACTAAAGATAGGAAACCTTTGCATCCAGCCATACACACTGCTTCTTCTCCACAATTACCAGAATGACACTATCATTAGAATGATAAGCAAACAGATCTTCAAAGACATATCTAAATAGATAGCCAGGAATGGCCGGGCATGGTGGCACACATCTGTAATCCAAGCGACTTGGGAGGCTAAGTCAAGAGGATCGGGAGTTCAAAGCCAGCCTCAGCAACTTAGCGAGGCGCTAAGCAACTCAGTGAGACCCTGTCTCTAAATAAATACAAAATAGGACTGGGGATGTGGCTCAGTGGCCGAGTATCCCTGAGTTCAATCCCTGGTTCAAAAAAAAAAAAAAATAGATAGCCAGGAATTACCAGATTTTTAAGAAAAACTAGCACTGTGAAATGGTTTTACCAAATGCAACAAACAACAAATTCTAGAAGAACAAATTTTAAGGTGATGAAAATTTAAAATATATGTAATCAATACATGCAAAGAGATTTATGAGACTCACAAATTGTTTTACTGTTACATAAAACAATAATTGTCTGCAACAGATGGGAACCAGTCAGATATGTTGGAAATACAAAGTTTTATCAATGAAAAACCCCATAGGTAAGTTAATTAGTGTTGGGTGACAACTCTCCATTTGTCTATTGCAGTTTATGGGTCTTGCAAAGTGAGGTACTAATTGCCCTTTGTTTTATACTACCTTTTCAGGGATGCTTATTTAGCAAATGTCTTGGAAAATAGAGTGTCTCCCTCCAGAGCAAGGCATACGCTTACTATGCAGTATAATTAAAATGTTTCCTTCTGGAGCAAAGGCCAGGCATGCTGATTAAAAACTCAGAAACCCTAAGCTCATAGCCCACTGTGTGGACAGTATCATCTGGCCTTCTTACGTCTCCCTTTGGGAACTAAGACTCAAAATACCAGTAAATACTGATATCCTGGCTACTGCTATTCTTTCTTTCTCTTTTGGTAGCAGGAATGAGTGAATCACCTTGAAGATTATTTAATAATCACAAAGGGAAAGGGTGCATCTACAGTTGTGAAAGTTGGCAGAACCCAGCTTAACCAAATTAGCATAATTAATAGTGAGACAACTAACTCATGTGCTTTTGATGTGAAGCACCAAGAAGTATTCAATATCACTTCTATGATATTCTTGCCTAACATGTTTACTCTGAATCTATACATGTTGAAACAATCAGACAAATACAAATGGAAAGATGTTCTATAAAACAACTGGCCTGGAGTTTTCATTCTAAAACATCTATGACATGAATTTTTTTTTTTTAAAGGCAGGAATGCTATTCTAGAGAAAAGGAAAATAAAGAAACATGCCAACTAAATGCTATGCATAGTCCTTAATTGGGTCCCTCAACTAAAAGAAACTATCAAGGAAATTATTGGAATCGTTGGGGAAATTTAAATATTAGCATATTAAATAATAGTGTTGTGTCAAGTCATATATAATCAAAATTTTAAAATTGTTTTGTCTAATAGTTGTTTTGAGGTTATGTATTAAAGCATCCTTGTTCTTCAGGAGATATATACTAAAGTATTTAGGATAAAGTGTCTTCAATGCCTGCAACTTACTCTAAAATGATTCATCACAAAATAATTTTATATATGAAATATATACTATTTTTTCAAAATAAAAGATTAAAGAAAATAAATTTCAAATGCCAAGAAAAACTAATATAAAGAGGACTCATACCCAGGCATATTTAGGAACCTTTATAGAACTCAAAAGTTTAAAGATTATATCCTGAAAATTTTCAGAGAGCCATAAATAGGCTACGTACTGAGAATCCCTAGGTATAAATAGAAGATAGAGAACAATGTCATCCAAGTTCTTACAGAAACTTAGTTTGAACATAGATTTCTATATACAGCCAATCAGAATTTGAGCACAAATAAGGTGAGGGAGAGGGAGATGTAATTTCAGTCATGGAAAGACTAAGAAATTTTGCATTGCACAGATCTGCTCTGAAATAATTAGGCAAGGATATGTTCCACAAGTGCTTACAGGTTGCCCTACTCTTCAGAGATTTGAAAAGCAGAGAGCTGTTCTGGGGGAGCCCCTCTTTTGGCCCTCTTCCAGATCTCAGACACCCCTGCTCAGGCTCACATCTTAGGACTAACTCTACCCAGAGGTGGGTGACAAATGGACTGACTGCATTTGCCACATTCTTAACAGGAGACGAAATGTAAATGCTTTTAAGAGGTCATTGCCCTCCAACTGTGAAATGGTAATGTGCTAAATTATGTGTTTAATTAATTTCCAGCCAACAGCATACCATAAAATTGAGGAAACAATTCCTCAGGCAAGTTCCTCCCTTGGGATCAGTGTGCATAAAGTACATAGCAAAGGATCAAAATATCTCGTCAGTAAGTTTGTGTCTGTCCTTTGGATGAATGTTCAGAGGTCCACTTCTGCTGTGGTCTGATGAAAGGTGCAGTTAGCACTTGCTGGCTTGTCTTTCGCTCCTTGTGTTTGTTGTCATATGGATTAGAGATTTTTTTCTACTTCTCTTTGGATCGGGAATCCAAAGAAAAAACCTGCTGTTAGATTTTAACCATGAACAGCCATCCTCTTCACAAGTTTGTTTTGAGTTATATTTAATGAAAAAGAAATCACAGCAGGATTAGGGAGACTGAGCTAACAAATAATGGATGTAACTTCACTCTTGGGAATATTCAATAATAGGGGCTATAATGATATCTAACTAATCTAGAGCCGTGCGTACATAATAAAAAACAGAACTAAGCAAAAGAGTAAAAGACACAAATTATATACCTTTTATCCAGACTACATAATATTGTACAACAGCTTTATAATGACTTATATGATTTTTTGTTGTCTATCTACTGAACTTTAAGCTCCATGAACTGTCTTTCTTTTACCTCTTATTATTTCTAGCATTAAGCCCAGTGCTTGATACTGAGCTGACACTTGAGAAATATTTATGAATTAATAAATAAGTGAATAAGAATGACACAGTCAGGTTTAAAACCCAGTTCTATGGCATTACCATTCCCATGGGACCAGGTTATCCCACTGTGGATATAGATACTCAGGCAGTATAAAAGACATTAACAGAGTATGCCTTGAACACAAAATACCATATAATTTCATATAAATATATGACTGAATCAATTTGGCTATTTGTTTCCAGAAAGTCCTGTTTTATCTACTCGAGGTCAGTCATGCTATATACAAGCCTGAGTGGATCGTCAGTGTGTTGCTGTGGACAGCTCCCAGTACAAGGCCCTCCATGGGACACTTCAGTTGATGGTACTTTACTGTCTCAGCACAGTCAGGCTGGATCACATGGCTGGGCTGTTTCCTCATAGAAGGATGCACTAAAGGAGGTTGGAGAGCCAAGGAATTGGAAGGCAGGTCTATGATCTCTGTTGCAGGCAAGAGAATCAGTGTCTAAAATCAGAGAGAACCGTAGGAGCTCCCATTCTTCCTGCTGGGTGTCACCTGCTCCCGGCCCTTTCATCTCCTGCTGCAGCTGAGACCAAAACCTAGCATGGTTTCACAGGCTAATTCCTCCCACCGAAACTAACTTGACCTAACTAAAACAGGCTATAAGGCACTAATAATCCACCAAACACAGGGACCTTATTATTTTTATTATTTATTTATTTTACTATTCTAGGGATAAAACCCAGGGTCTGGTACATGGTAAGCAAGTGCTGTCCTACTGAGCTGCATCTCCTAATCCTTTTTATTTTATTTTGAGACAGAGTCTCACTATATTGCCCAGGCTGACCTTGCACTTGTGATCCTCTTCCCTTAGCAACCCAAGTAGCTAGGATTACAGGCAAGTGCCGCTGCATGCAGCAAGTACCTTAATTTTATCTTCATCTTTAGGTTGCACTGACCTTAACAATCTTTCCCAGATGTTGTAAAAATATCACACACACACACACACACACACACACAGTACACACAAATTATTCTGTCACTCAGAAAGCTATTAGGTTTAATGTAGCATTGGCTCAAAGCATAGCCAACTTTTGCAATGTTGTGGATTTACAACTTGCATTTATGATTTCTTACCCTTTCTCTTTGCCAACAACCCCTCTGCCTCAGGAAAGGAACCTGGTGGGGGAATGAAGAGTTTGGATTGCAAAATCGAGGAAAGCGCTGAAACACCTGCCCTAGAGGACTCCTCATCATCCCCCGTAGATAGTCAGCAAAATTCCTGGCAGGTTTCCACAGACATTGAGAACACTGAAAGGTAAGTGGGAAGTTACCCTGAATAGACTTCCAATCCTCCTCCAGCTAATGTTCTTAGGGGCCACGGAGAGTCGAGAGTTTTCTATTTCAGGTTCAGAAGAAACAGCTTTCTTTGGTCTGCCAGAGAAGTATAATGCTGGCAGGGACCTTGGAGACTGGTGTCATTGGCAAATGAGAAAACTGACAAGAGAGAGGGTAGGTAGTCCAAATCCTACAGGCAAACAGTAGCAGGACAGTAGGTACCAGTTCCTAAGACTCTGTTTATCCTTCTCAAGCATGCTATATCTCTTTAGAAGGGAGAAAAGTGTATCTATGTACTGTCACAGTTCATCCACCAGACAGGTCCCCAGATTTCTATTTTGTTTAAGGGGGAAAAATCCAAAGTCATGCAAAGATGTTTCTAATAGATTCTTGAATTTCAGGTACATGGAATGGCCTATTTAGCTGAGCATTAGTTGGGAGCTGAGCATTCTGTCCTGTTCACAAAGGGCATTTCATGGACTCTCCTCTTACTCTCCCAGAACATAGCTGATGGCCCCTTAGTGGTCAAAGTGAGTTAATGCATCGTCCTAACTAGGAGCTCATTTCTAGAGAGGGGGTTTGTCTCTTGGGAAGAAATTCTACTGCATTTGGGAAAAGAAAGCAATAATAATATAATAAGTATCATGTCCTATCTAGAGGCTAAAAATGTTGTTTTCTGAGGCAGAAAGATGAGGCCCTGGTTTATTGGTCTTCACACTAATATCCATACCCTTTGCTACTAATATCCCCAGAGTTGGCCCAGAGCAGCTGAATGAATACTGGGCAATTCCACCGAGTGTTCCGTGTGTGTAGGGTTGACTCACTGACAACATAATGAACATTTTATTTTTTTTATTTTTAGAAATGTAACTTGCAATGGCATTTATAACCATTGTGCTTCTACTTTCAGATTGTAATATAATTCTAAAGCTAATTACTGAATTTCTGTGTTTATAGAAAATTGAAGTATGTGGTGATTATGTGCTATTAATAAAACTGGGATTTTGTATAAGCTTGGAAATCCAACAATTCAAACAATAAAGTTGTTTGGCTCAGTTTGGTAGGACTATAGACAAATGATGAGGTAGTGATTTATTTTAATTTATGAAGTAGAATATTCTTTGCTCTGTTCCCAGGAAAAAGATATATACATCTGCCAGAATGCTACAGTCAGGGCAGAAAATATCAGCAAAGCCATTTTCACTTTCAAGGCCCCTTGCATAGCAGTTATAGCCACACATTATAAGCCTTAAGAAATCAAGCTGTGGATGGCAGTGAGAATAGGGTAAGAAGCCCACAGTGCTGCTGTGTTTTTGGTCAGCCTGGAAGTCCAGATTCTGGTTAAAGGAGTGGAAAAGAGTGAGAGTAGGTACAGGCAACCTGGTCTGGATGTGGCTTCCTTAGTTCTCCTGGATTCTTTGACCTGAGTCCCAAACCAGGCTGTGCATGTAATTTTCCAGGAAGGTGTTTTAAAAACATTGAGGTCTGGGACCCTGAGAAGCCGAGTGAATCAGGGTCTCTCTGATGATAATCCTGTGCAGTAGCTGGTCTTACATGGAAGTAGAATGTACCCCTTGTACTTATGAAGGAAGGGCCCTGCCTCCATCTCCCCTTTTAATCTCATCTGCTATCTGCTTGCAGTGCCCAAGTCTTGATGTCACACCAGTTTAAGGGGCATTTCTATAGCCTAAGAGCTGCTTTCCTTCCTTTTCCAACCAGCAATTCCTGAGCCTTGAGCTCCTTTTCATATCTTAGTCAGTACTCTTGAGGAGGAGGTCCTTTGGGGTCTCTAGCCTCCCCCAAGACAGTGGTCTTCAAACTGTGCTAAGCATAACAGTGGCATTTTGTAAAATGGACTGAGGTTTTCATACCTAAAGTTATAAATGGTGGCTCTCTTTCCTAAAGGCAGAAGAAAAATTAATTAGTGGATAGAATTTCTTCTATAGATGTCTCCTCCATCAAACTTAAATCCATGGTGCCTATTAATGCTAGCTTATTCTAGAGTTGATTAAAAGATGTTATCTGGTTTTTACATGAAATTATTGCTGTTTTAGATGAAATCTACCACTATGTCCTGAGATTTCAAGAGCCCTGTCGCCCTTTGCACGACCACCTGGATGTGTGTGGGCACCACTGGCCATTTGAAAAGGCCAGCTTTCCTACTGCCCTAGGCTGGAAGCCCCTGAGGTGGTTGCTTGCTCTACCGTTGTAGGGTGTTATGGTCACATTCCCTGCCAGGTAAGGGAGGATGTAGGAAGTGAGCAGTGGTATTGCAAACCACCATACTGGGCAGCCAGGAAGTTTGGAAGAACAGGCTGGTGGCTACAGGAAGACCCACCTGTCCCCAGGTGGTTTCTCTTTTTGTCTTCATTAAGAGCTCTTCTCTAAAGGTTGTCGAATATGTCACTCTCCCATCATTCAGTTTAGTTAACATTGGCCTTCATGAATGTTTAACACCTCATTACACTGAATTCCAATCACAGCAAGGAGAGACTTGAACCTGAGCAGAGAACAGGGAGGAACCTGCACAGCCACCACTGCCTCTGTCCAGAACCCCTGATGGCACATCCCCCTGCCTCCACCCCTGCTCCCTAATTGTTCCAGCTGCGTGTCCTTGGCCTCTCCCTGTAAACCTGAAGCACTGTCCTCATTACCAAAGGCTCACCTCTGATCTCAGCCAGGAGCAGTTGGAGGCAAGGATGAAGCTTCCTGCGGGAGACTGTCCCGTGGAAACGTCTGTCAGAGTAGTTCTCTTTCCCACAGGAGCCGGCCCCATCTCAGACTTTTTTCTTGGAAAAGCAAAATAAATCCAATATTTGTCTACTGAAAACAAGAGCTAGTACAGCTAGGCACAAATTCTCGCCCTTCAGTTGTCTCATAGAACAGACCGTTTTGAGATTTCATTTTGGAAATTTACAGCTGATTATTCTTTCTTTTTATCAATTTTACAGAGACATGCGAGAAATGAAAAACCTTTTAAGCAAACTCAGGGAAACTATGCCTTTACCATTGAAAAATCAAGGTGAGTCTTATCATTGCTCTGTGTGGCAGAGGATGTTTTAAACAAGATACATAACTTGGAACTTATTTCTTAAGAAATTAAAGCAGGTGTTTTCCAGAAATAATAGAACGCATTAAGCATCCATTTGTCTTCCTTGGAGGATATGTGACTTTTTTTTGCTTTAAAGGGGGTAGCAATACACTCTGACCTAGAAGCAGATTTGTCCCCCACTGGTTGCATGCTGTGGCAAGCACTATACCAGATGGGGCCACAAAAAAGGACTGAGAATGTGGCCCTTGTCTCCAAGAGGTTTGCAGCCTGGGGGAGAAACTTAGGAATACTTCCAAAGAAGATCCCTGATATCTACATGTCTAATTATCTTTAAAATGTAATACTAATGCTTAACATAAATTGGGAACTTACCGTGTTTCCCTGAATATTTTACATATGTTAGCTGTACTTATTTAATTCTTTTTGTGTGTGTGATGCAGGGGATTGAACCCAGTGCTTCACACATGCCCAACAAGTGCTCTACTACTGAGCCACCTCAGCTTCTTATTTAATTCTAACAACAACTTTGAGGGAAATAGTATTACTTTTCCCAAGTTACAGGAAACTGAGACATAGAGAGGTTAATAAACTTGTGCAAAATCACACAGACTGTAGTAGAAAAATTGGGATGTAGACTCAAGCAGTTCATCTCCAGAGCTACTTTGGAGTAGACATCCTAACAGAAATGGGGGGGGGATATTCACCAGAATGAGGGAAGGACCTCTTCATGTTTTTGTTAACTTTTGTATCCCTAGTGTCCAGAGACAGGGACATAGAATAATACCTGGCACAAATGATCAATGTTTGTTAAAGCCGGACCCAACTTTGCAGGCCTGGGACTGAGGATGTGTACAGGGGATGAACAACAAGCACTCTCACAAAGCATATGCAGCCAGAGCAGCTTCAGAGAGTGGCACGTGGAGAGTGGGGAAAGGCTTTTTAGAGGCAAGAAAGAAACTCCTCTTGTTTCTACTGAGCAAAGCCTGGGCGGGAGAGAGGACAGGGTGCTGCCTGCCTTGGAGCGAGGAGGAGGGGTGGAGGAGGATTTGGCAGCAGAGCTGAAGCGCCTCTTGGCTCAGGAAGCAACTCGGCAGAAGGTAGAGAGGTGGAAGTGAGAACACCAGACGAAGAGGCTGAGAGGCTTAGGAGTAGCGTGGCCTCAGCTGCATGGGGCGAGAGGCAGAAGACAAGAGGCAGGGGACTTGGCACATCAGGTAGCTTCAAGCACCCTGAAAGGGACTGGCTGCCAAGGCCAGCTGTCTTGCGCCAAGGGTGTAGTGCTTTGTGGTTTTTAAAGCAAACAGACAACACGTTGTAGTGATGATAGATTGCTCTGATCACAACATGGAAGATTGTTGCTAGAAATAAACAAAATTTAGGACCAAGAACTTTGGATTAAGGCTAGTAATGGTCCAAATTCAGTCTCTACCACTCAGCTTTTCACCCTGGAACAAGTATTTAACTTCTGAAAATTTTAATTTCCTCATCCCTGAAAGACGTCAATAATATCACTGACTTCAGAGGGTTGTTGTGAGGATTAAATGAAACAGGGAGTCATATGCCTACTACAAATTTTGCAAAGAGCAAACACTTGGCAGATGCTTTATTGTAAGTACTATTGTTATTACTGGTATTATTAATGTTATTTACTAGCTGACCCACCCAGCTTTGCTCAGGAGAACCCCAAACCACCATTGAATCAAACAGTCCCTCCTTCCACCCATGCAGGAGACCATGTGTTGTATCCATGTGAGGCTGGTTTTGAGCCTACAGTTCATAGCATTCATTGGCTTCTGGGACTGTAGGCTTGGAAATCATATCTAAAGTGTCCTCAATGTCTACAGGCTCGGCAACTCTCCCCCATCAATAGTGCCAGGCCCCTTGCTGAACCTTTTCTCACATTTGGTAGCCTAGGAGGAAGACTGCCCAGGGCACCCCCAGTTTAAATTTCATGGATGCCATGAAACCTATATTTTTTAAAATATATTTTTTAGTTGTCGATGGACCTTTATTTAATTTACTTATTTATAGGTGGTGCTGAGATCAAACCTAGTGCCTCACACATGCCAGGCAAATGTTCTACCACTGAGCCACAACCCCAGCAAAACCTATATTTTAAAATCAAGCCTCTTAATCATTTCCTCCATATCTGGTGGTAATTCATTCAGCAGTTTTTGAATTGTGCACTAGGGGAAAAAACAAATTGTATTCACTTAGTCTATTTTTATAGAAAGTATAATAAAAATATTTTCTATAAATTTGTATTACTTTTGCAAACAATAGAATTTTAAGTACATTTTTAAACATAAGAATAATAATAAAATACTGTGAGTTAAAGGAATAAATAATGTAAGGACTTGAGCCCTGGATCCATATGGAGAATGAAAAAGAAAGAGCTAGGAGGTGTAAGAACTTATTCAGAAGGAAATGGTACAGTAAGATTTTAATTTTAAAAAAAAAACTTTGGGGTGAAGGATTGGTAGAAATTCAGGTGTTTTCAGTTGGGGAAAAATGGGAACCCTCAGCATGGGAAGATCCATCTGTGTTCTCTACATGTTTAACATGTCCCAACAGCATGTTATCACTGGGAGCTGGATGATGGGGAAGAGGGTTTGAGGGCCACCAACAGGGTCCAGGGAGTGCCTGAGGGCAGGAGAACAGGTCTCTTGGGATCCCTCTGGGAATGTTTTTTGACAAATGTATATGGCATTTTAATGAGCAAATCCTTGAGGTTCTTCTTTCTGACTGCATAGATCCAAGGTGGGCTACCAAGTCTTCCCCATTCAGGTGATTTGCTTGTTACACAGGTCTAGTCCAATATGTGCAGGAAATGGTGTAAAGTATGGAAAAATTATTCAAATTCTTTTCTGTGGAGCATTATTTTCAAAACATGATTCTAACTGGTTGAAAACCTTTATAGAAAGCCATCTGTTTTCTTTCTGGCTTCTTATTTCCTTTCTCTTTATATTCCATTTATTTGTCTGCTTGAAACAGAGAAAAAGGGGAAATATACCGTTCCTGATCCTCGTTTTTCCTACCTCAGGCCCTGACCACGTAATTACCTGCCAGTCAGATTCTCCTCTTCTCCAGGCTCCCTCTTAGTCCTGTCTCAGAAACTGTTCTGTTTTCTTTTTTTGTGTTTAAGGATTTAATCATATCTTTCCCTTTCCACACAATAAAAACTTGGCTCAACAAAAGTTTACTTTAAATTGATTTTCAATGGAAAAGAAAGGAGGGTGGCCAAGGGCAGGGATCTTAATGGTTAGTGGTGATGGCTTTATTTTAGACAAACCCTTTTCTTTCCCATCCTTCCACTTTAAGACTGGAGACAAAGAGGTGCACAAAAGGAGAGCCAGCCACCCTTGTTCTGCTGCAGTCCCCAGCAGGCTCCAGGCGACACCCAGGTCTCCTGGCTCTCAGCCCGCTGTTCTATCCACTGCTTCGGTGCCCCTCCTGTCCTACATTCTGGGTCACTGGCAGTGCTGTAGGGAGCTTCATTAATTATGATGGTCTTGCTGTGTCAAATGGATTACAAATGGAACCACCTGTGGAGAGCCTGCAAGGTTACTGACAAAGGCTAAAAGGAGATTGGAAAGTGAAGGACAAGCATCTTCTAAATGCACACAGTTATGAAACAAAGCAAATCCACAGAAATAAATTAAGCCTGAAAGACAGTTTCACCTTTTCTAAAATTCTGACTTAATGCTATGGGATGTGTTGGTATATTCACTCTTGCATTGAATTCCATTGTTGATACCACTTATTAGAATCAGCCTGGAAGTACTAAATCAGGAACCGATTCTGCTCTAGAATGGGTGTCCACATGTGGACAGTACTGCTCCAGAGTAAACTGGGCCAATGAACTGTTCTCCCAGACTTATACCCTCCATCCGCTCTGATCTGGACCACCACATCCAGAACCAGTACAGCCATATCAGGCAGAAGAGTTCTTGGCTATCTGGCTAAGGAGCACTGGGAAGTTATGCTACTCTGTCCTGGAGGTGAACTTCCAGGTCCTTTTCCCCGGGGCCTCAACTGAATACTTTCTGTGTTTCCAGGTGGTTTTGGAAAGTCATTCTAGGCAACTTTACCAGTAGCCCCATATCCTTTGTAATCTCCACAACCTCTTGTGCAGCTTTCAGTGTGATAAATTTAACTCCTCTCTCTTCCAATCTAATCCATACATCAATTTCTAATGCACTACTCTATGTTGAGTCTCCACTCACAAATACTACATATCTACTGAAGGAAGAACAGATCTCATTTCAGTATCTATTGTCCTTATCATCGTCCAAAGTGCGATGGTCATCTATGATGTGCCAAATTCTGTGCCAGATCTGGAGATGTCTCCCGCCCCCTCACCCCAGAGGCTGTCCCTGTAGACAGGGCAAAATTGGCTGATAATCACCTGGGAAGCTTTTCCAAATGACCCATGTCTCCCTCTCAGAGATTGTGGTAGAGTGTTCAGAGAAGGCATGTGTACTCTGAAAAGGACTCTCCCTCCTCCCACACATATGTTATTGTTAAGACACAAAGATTAGCACTTAGAATATAATACCATAGTATTTACACACAGATTGCTACAAGATCATATTGGATTCTCACTTAGCCTGAATTTGAGTTGAAATGAGGAATCATTTGAGTTTGCTTTTTGAAAGTATCTGAGCTGAGACTTTTTTAAGGTGAGTAGGAGTTACTCAAAGAAAAAGATGGGGTAAAGACCATCTAGGCAGAAGGCTCTGGATATGAGCAGGTATATGGGGAAACGAAAGCACAGAGCACTTTTTATAAACATCAGTTCTTCAGTAGTTAGGAAAGTGATTAGATGGAGGCCTAAGAGAGAGATGAGAGGGCTGGGAAGGTAGCTCAGTGGTAGAGCTCTTGCCTAGCATGTGTGAGACCTTTGGTTTGATTCCAAGAATAGAGAGAGAGAGAGAGAGAGAGAGAGAGAGAGAGAGAAGAAAAATAGGTGAGATATATCTTAAGGCCCTTGTAAGCCACCTTAAGAGGGTTGGATTTTTCTCCTGGAGGTGTTGAAGGATTCAATTAGGAGAATGGTACAGTATTCCAAATGAGAAATGCTTAAGATCTGACTTAAAGCTAGGAGATTGGAAAGCTATCAGTCAGAGATGGTGCATGAGAAAGAAGGCAGAATCAGGAATGAAACCTATGGTCAGACTTGGAAAGTGAGTGAATAATGGTGTTGTTCATTAAACTAGAGAGAACAGAGGAGAAGCAGCAAAGATAGAGAATGATTGAAGTGTTGGATATGGGGAACATCCAAGAGCAGTGCTCCATGGTTGGTAATGCAGAGGTGGACATGTAATCTGGGAGGGCAGAAACAGAGCTGAGTATCTTTCACATAGAAGTGAAACTATTTGTGAAGCCCCACAAATAGTTGAGACCACTCCTGGGGAGTGTGCAGAGAAGAGCCCTGGAATGCCAAAAGTTAAGGTTGGGCAGGAAAGGAGAGCAGTTTACAAAAAGACCTGAGAAGAAATCCAGGAGAGCATTATGAAAAAAATCAAAGAGAATGGCTAGCAGGGCAGGGTGATGAAGCTAGATAAGAACCCAAGGTGTTTACAGGATTCAGCAACAAGGTGGATAGTGGTGTCCATAGCAAGAGCAAATTACTTGGAATTTTGGGTATGGAAGTCTGGCTGATGAGGGTCAGGGAGTGAGTGGTAGTAAAAAAACAGGGGTAAATGGATGAAGATTTTCATGAAGAGTTACTTACAGAATGGTGAGAAGTCAGGACTGGATGCAAATAATGTGCCAAGACCTATAGCAATTTTTTACAGAAGGAATGAGAACATGACAGAATGCAGAAGCATGAAGCAGTCAAAAAAGACTTTACTGGGGAGAAAAAAAAGTGTTTAATCTTGAAGTGGAGATTAGCTTACCATTCATCTAATGAGGTAGGACTTTTCTGAGGGTAAAAAACCCAGCATGAGTAAAGGCAAGGAAGCAAGGGAAGGTGTGAGCATTCTCAGGGAATTCTTAGGGCATACTTAGGTGCTGTCTGATACCCTCCTTCAAAAACCCTTCATTCCAACCAGACTGGACTGGTAACGTGGATCCAAATTTAGTGGATTTTGATCACCTCCATGTCTTTGTCCATACTGTTCTCTTTATTGTGAATGCCCATCCACTTCAGCAAACATCCAAAGTCTCCTTATTTTTTGTGTTCCAGAATGATCTTTAGGACCTCCCACAAGCTTGCATGAATGTTTTTCTTCTCCTCTAAATGACAGCAATCCTTTGTCCCCTCCCCTTGGAAACTCTTACCACACTGTATTTGGAGCTCTCTTATTGCATTAAATGAAGCCTCATAGCTAAAGGAACCATCCTTGCAGCCAGGGACCATGTTTCTATGGGACTCATTTTGGTATTACTCTCAATACCCAACATAGGGCCTTACACTTGACAGGTCTTCAGTTCATCTGTGGTTCTCAAAGTGTGGTCTCAGAACCAGCAGCATCAGCATGTCTGAGTACTTGAAAGAAACACTGATTCTCTGACTTCACCCACAACCTGTTAATCCAGAAACTCTGGCAGTGGGACCAACAATCTTTAACAAGCCCTCAGATGATGCTGAGGCAGCTAGTGTTTGAGAACCTCTGAGTCCCTGGAACACAAACATTTAACTATAGTTCCTTTATCAGCATTTTTCATATTATATTTGAGAACACAGCTTTAAATCCCTGTTATGATTTGAAAACTCACTTTCATAACCCTCTTTTTTTTTAACATATCATCTGTATAAGAAATTTGAGAAATTTATTAAGCAAGAAATTTGAGCATTAAAGAAATGATATCCTTGTTTCCTATGGGATTCCAGTCCCTGGTTTGAGTAGCATCCAAGAACTAAATATCAAATGGATAGGGTTTGACCTTACTCATGGTTGAATTTCATATTCTCCCTTGTCTTTCACTTTGCCCTTTGCTTTCCTTTCTCCCCTTCCCTTCCCCACTTCTCATTTTCACATTGAAAGCTGTCCTTGATTGTAGTCTCCTGACATTGTGCACTTTGGAGAAAAGAAGCTACAAAAGCCTTAATTAATAAACCACATCCATACAAACCTTTGTGATAAAACTCCAAGATTTCCCAACAAGTTCAAGTGGATTAACTCAATTTAGAATGAGTGGGGAAATGTTCAATTTTGCTCAATTCTTTGCTTCAGAGACAGGATTTCAATCAGTGTAGAGACATCTTTCCTTGGAGTTGAATTCACTTCAGGACATTCCAGGCGTACTTCCTGCTTGATGAAGTTCAGTGTTTACTGCAGGTGTCAGTTTCCTGTGGTGTAGAAAGCTGCTCTGAATTTTGGCCAAGAAGTTTTGTGTCTCTTCAGCCATGGGCAATGATCAGACAAGCTCTGGACTGGCCAAAGGTGTCACAAACACATGACAAAGATTTCCAAATCAGCAGTGTCCTTAATAGACAGCCTGCCCTTTGCTCAATGTCTAAGCACTTTCCCCATCAATCCTAACACTTCTATCTTATTGTGAGTGACATATATTTCTGATATAAATATGTCCATATATACACAATGTACGCAGTGACATACATGTGCAGCATACATATCCCATATATATGTATGTATACATGTGTATGTGCATGTATGTGGATGTGTACATTATGTCTACCTATGCATCTATAAAGAAGGTTAAATGAGAAGAATTTCAACACCACAAAAAGCTATACTACTGAAAGCCTTTTTGATTCACTGTAGTGAATGAACAACACTTGGTCTTGATAAAAATCACATAATATCTTTGAATAATACCTGTGTGCATTTAGTACACTAAAAAAATGGGACTAAACATCTGACCACAGCATATGGAGGCACACTTTCATTTGTACAAACAACATCGTGGCACACATTTCATCATACAATAAGAACAATACACATTAGAATTGCTTTTTATAATACATAAAGACCAGTTAAGTCTCTCCTCAAATCTGTTAAGTATTAGGGGGAAGGAAAGCAGAGAATGTAGGAATTTGGAAGATAGATCTTCCAAGTCTTAAAAAAGTGGAAATATAAAAAAATCTTTCTTCTCTACGTAGATTCCTAGTTTTGATGATGCTGTTCCAAGGACACATTGAAGTGCAGGTCGACTTGAGTTTCAGGAAATGCAGTTACCCTACAGTGTCTTACAGAGTCTCCAATAATCTTTGGCATCTCCAATTAGATTAAGTTCATTGATCATTTGGTGGTTAGAGAAATAAGAGCCCTAGAAATGATGAGAAAATGAGTTATGATTTCTTTTTTCCCCAAATATTCATGGTTCATCTCTGAGGGATTCTCTTTAAAAATGAGGTTCATGCATATTATCTGACATTGCTTTCAGTATCTTAATCCTTTGGGACAAGTTAACTCTAAAAGAAAGATGTTCTATTTTTAGCTCTCAAAATGTTGATGTCCAGATTATTATAAATTATATTTCACTATGGAAAGGACAAAAATAGTCCTGTTAATAGAAGCTGAGTTTCAAAGAAAAAATTTCAATCTGTGGAGACTGGAGAAGGGATTGTGTTTGGATCATTTGATGTGCCCAGGTGGGGCATCTGTTTTCTTCTCTGGCTCGTACTTGTAAATATTTAATATAGTATTCCATTCTAAGAACTCCTGTCAACTTTAGTGGAAAGGTCCATTTACAAATAAGCATGACACACAGAGGGTTTTAGGGATGGGGAGGAAAAGCCTGGGCAATTGAATGATACAGTTTATGTAAGAGGACCAGAAAACCGGGATTTTTTTTTAACCTGACAGCTTCCTAAGCATCTAGGGTCAGTAATCAAGAAAAACAAACCCTCACCACAACCAGTTCTATGGAGGTAAGGCATTTCATCACTGAATTCTTCTCCTCATTTAATTCTGGGCCCTTTGCAGATTTTTCTGTCCCCTTTAAGGTTAGGGTGGATAAAGGGGGATCCCCTAAGCCCCATTCTGAAAGGGTACCTAACAGTTTGCCAGTGCCACCCAGCCTCTTTGTCCAGTCAGACCATGTGTTAGCTTCACTTCGGTTGGCAGTTTCCAGGTCATTCCCTTGTGGTCCTCCCCAGGCTCTGAGACCCACACTGCCCAATTCTGCTCCAACAGGATCTTTCCTACCCTCTCTGTCTTTTGGACCGCACTATTAAAAAAAATCCACTTAACCAGATCTAGTTTACTGGTTTATTTCTTCCTCTACTTGTTATCATGCAACAAACTTCAAACCAATACTTAAAATTCAGCAGTTATCAATCTTCTCTGAATGCCTTTATGTACAGAAATCTATAGAAGATGTTGGGGAAAGACCCAACAGGAAATATCTGAAATTTCTTCCTGAGGCATGAAGGAAGTAAATAGAGCTAGGGTAATGGTCCTATGTAAAGGAAAAGAGTTAACAATGACTGTATTACCTGAGTGTTCCCTCTATGCAAGGCATGAAGTTACCCACCTGAGCTGAGTGCTTTTAATAGCTTATTTCATTTAATCCTCACCTAAGGTAAGTATTATTATTAAACCCTAATTTATAGACAGGAAACTGAAGCTTAGCGAGCTTAAGTTACATGTTCAACATCACAGAACCAGTAAATAGAGGAGACAAATTGAGAAAAGAAGCCAGCACATGCTCTTTCTAGTCAGCAACATTCTTCTGCCAACTCAAAGATTGCCTCTAAGCAGTTTTAATTTAATTCTGAGAAGTGATTCTCAATCTTGGACTATTTTGCCCCTCCTCTAGGGGACATTCAGTCATAACTGGGAACATTTTTGGTTTGTCTAAACTGACTGGGGACTGTTCCTGGGGTCCTACAAAGTAGAGGCCAAGGATATTGCTAAATACAAAGTATCCTGCAAAGCTCAGGATGGTCTCCAACAATAAAGAATTAATTATCTGCTCTAAAATGTCAATAGTGCTGAAGTTGAAAAAGCTTGATTCAAAGGATCGTGGATTTTAAAAACCAATTCATAAAGAGCAGGGGTTTTTGTCTGTACCTCACTCATATGTACATTCTGTCCCCTCACAGATGACAGCAGCCTTCTGAATCTAACTCCCTACCCCCTGGTTAGAAGACGGAAGAGAAGGTTCTTTGGGCTGTGTTGTCTTGTCTCAAGCTAGGCGATTCTTCTTCCTGGAAGCCCACCACTGAAAACACCTGAAAAAAAAAAAAAATCACAAAACCTGAGGACCTCCAGACAGCTGGACCACACAGTGACGGGTTTTTGACTATGTTTTCTATGCTTCCTTATTACTTTTATCCGCCTCTCCCTGCCCTTTTAAATGATTTTACACTTGAAAGCAGCTGCCTTCAAGAAGAAAAAAAAAAAAAAGAACAGATTCAAAAAGCAGGCTGTTTTTAAAAGGATTTTTAAAGCTGACATTGTGCATGTCTGCTCCAAACCATGCCATGACAGATGCAAGGATTATGATTTTTAAATTATTTAAAGGTTTTTTAAATGTATTATACAGAGAAAATTTATTTCACATATAATAGTCTATCTAGAGCTCTTGCTGATCTCATATTAACATTTATCATATATGAAAGAAGTCTTTAAACATAGAAATTATTTAAAACTGCAGAACTGTGTTCAAATAGTCAATCTATCAATATCATTAGAAATAATATTATAACCAAACATACCACCTCACCTATTGCTTTCTCTGCACTGATTTAAGTTTAGTCTTCCATTCTGTCAGAATCTAAAAGCTTCAACATAAAAATATCTTAATTTATAATGCAACAAAAATCATATATGAAAAATACTTAATTTTGTAAATATACAATAATCCTAATAACTTCGTACAATGCATATGGGCAACTAAGTTCCCTTTGATCCAATGGTGTCTTTTTCAGCTTCTTGGAGAATGAAGTTATCCAGTTAGGAAATGGTGTAGTAACATATACAATTACCCTCCAATGTAAAATTGAATATTATCACATTTCGTTCTAATTGAAATCTGAAGCATGGTGTCTGCACATCAGCATAGTGTTAAATCTTATAGGGCATGCTGGAATTAGCTCAGATCGTAAAAATATTTAACATTTTACATTATTAATAAAAATTTTTTAGTTAAGTTAAGCTTGTCTCATTTTAGATGACTATGCAGATATGACTTTCCAATGTGTACTTGGTGTCTTGTCTTATGCTTAGAATCTTGAAAGCAGGACACATTAAGCAATACTATATTTTAGAAAGGAGGAAGCCACATGCTTTGTTTATCTGCTCCAGGCTTCATTGTGATCTTCCTCCACTGAACTTGTAACATGGTATAAATTTTGTTGTATTTTCCCCTGCTCTTCCTTCAACCCATTTCCTAGACAGAATCTCCTACGGATTGAAAGATCAAGTCTTTGCACTTCTTTCCTTATCTCACAGTGTCAAGTCAGACAGGAGATACCAGGGTCCAGAACAATAGAAGAAGGAGCTAGATGCCTCCAAGGGGTTTATCCAAGACACAACTTTACTCCCAACCCTGGCGTAGGCACTTACATATACACTAATATGTAAGTCACCTAAAAACTAAATATATTGAAGTTTTAGCTTTCATGAAGATGAGGAGAGTAAATAATTGTTCTACTAGGTTGAATTATATGAAATTGCTGGTATTTGACTGTTTTGACCCAAAAAATGGCATTTTCATATAGTTCATTCTGTTGGAACGGTCTTCTAGCTCCTTGTATTGAAAGCAAGCAAAAGGATTAAAGGGTTGGAGGAGAACTCAAAAGGCTATGCAGGTCTCTATTTTGATTACACCAGCTATTTATTGACCTTATTCTTGGAGTCCAGAGTTGGGTTTCAAAGAACTGGTAATGAATACAGGGTTACAGGTATGCCTGACTTCATAAAAAGAAGTACCCCTGGCAAGTTATATGAGATAAATCACAATTTTCTAGGTTAAATAGTTGTAAAACACTTGTGGGACCATGCTATTTAAAGACTCAGTTGAATACTCCCTTAGAAGGCAAGCAACCACTCCCAGATTCAGCTGGACTGCCCACCTTCCTGGATTTGGTTCATTTTCATCCCCTGAGCTTATATTTTTAAGGGCCTCTGTTTTCAAAATTATGAAGTAGCCCAAATTGGCAGGCTCCCATCTCTGCCCTCTCCCACCCTTTGACTATATTGACCCCTTAGCTTCAATCTTGTTCCTACAAATCCATGCAAAGCGACTAACTGATAAGTCCGACCTTGGTGTTCAGCACGTTCTTATAAATGCCTGACCTAAATCACTTTTGCTTGGTTAATTTGTGCTCACTCTCGCCTTAGTCTCAGTGTGAAGTAACACTTACCTTCTGTGCAATTGTCCTTTGTACAGCTGAAGACTGTTAATAAATTCAGGTCTCACCTCCATGTCTGGGAAGGCTGTAGTAGCTAGTCATGGAGATGGGAATTTGTCTAATTACCTAGCCAGACTTTCCATATCTAAGGTAATATATTCAGCCACCTTATCTTTTATTCATAGTGCCTGTTTTCCAGCCTTCGATCAGTTTTATAGTTCCTGTAGA
This sequence comes from Glaucomys volans, assembly GCA_020662805.1. Taxonomy (NCBI): domain Eukaryota; kingdom Metazoa; phylum Chordata; class Mammalia; order Rodentia; family Sciuridae; genus Glaucomys; species Glaucomys volans. The sequence continues at coordinate 57,617 of JAJEJO010002058.1, forward strand.
CACTCTCCAAGATTTATAGATGTCCTTGCAGTAGCAGGTCCTAAAAATTACATTTAGCACTTCAAAGTTCTGATAACCTACATTGGCTCAGAGTTGCAATAGGTAATTCACCATCTCCCATTAGATATGCCAGCACATCCTTTAGGAGCTACCCCTCTCTACTCTCACCTACCCAAGGACTTTCTCAGGTGTGGACCCATGAGATAAAGTTCTGCTGTCTTGGCTTCCTGCTAGTGATTTGCTTGAGATCGGCAATAACATTGAGCTGATCTCAAGGGTAAGAAGAAGATTTTGAGCTTATTTTCTCATGTGTACCCACAAGCTTGAAACAGAAAAGGATGTAAACTTTTTGTGGCACACACTCACGTATTTGACCACCTTATTTGTGATATCCTCTGTTGATTTTTTTCCCCGAGATTACAAAGACAATATGTGCTCCTTGTGGGAAACTTGAAAAATACTGCCTCGTAGAAGGAAAATAAAATCACCCAAATTCCACCAAAATCAAATCAGTCAGGGACTGGGCTCAAAGGCACTTTTGGATGAGTAAAATGCCCACAGCCCACAAAGCAATGGTGTCACTTTGAAAATCTCTCTGCTAATGTTTTCCTAGCATCTTGGTGCAGACTCACTGCACAGAGAGCTTTAGAAGTAGCAGAGTCTGATGCAGTCTCAAATGAGTTAAAGCTCTTAGGGGAATTTCTAAATTCTGCCTGACCATTTTGTTCCTCTGTGCTCCTGTGAAAACTGTTGAGATGCTCAGTGTTTGGCGATACTGCCACCTACTGAAAGCTGGGCTTTGTAATGAGAGGAAAATAAACAGAATAAAACCACTGGATTCATTTAAGAAAATGAACAAATGGGCTGGATTACTAACGATCCTGTCTGGAATTTCAGACTCTGAAAGTCTCAACATTGAAAGGATTAAGGCTCTCATCCAGTTTAACTTCCTATCCCCCCATCCCATACTTACGCACTATTTATTACTGCTTGTGTTCTAGAATGTCACCAAAAGGACAGCATTCAACCTTTAGGTAATTGTAGTCAGAATAAGAAAAAGCAGTTGTATTAGTGGCCTCAATAGAATTAAACACATAGTCTGCAATTGATCCACAGACATAAAAGAATCGAGTATGTTATAAAGATGACATTTCAAATTTGAGAAAAATTGGATTATTAAATAACTTATACTGGGAGAATAGATTAGCCATTTATTGGGAAAAATATTAGAACTATACCTCATAGCTTTCATCAAAATAAGGTCTAGATTAAATAAAGATTAATGTGTTACAACACATAATTAAACATACAAAAGGACTAGCAGGCAACATGATGAAGATGTGATTTTAGTGTGGAAAAGCAAACAAACAAAGAAACAAACAGAAAGGCCTTTCTTGAGCATGATGCCAAAGGAGAGAACTGTAAGGAAAAGATGGATGGATTGGACCAATTTAAAACGCAAAACTTCCTCTGAAAAAAAAAACACCAAATTAAGAGAAAATAATATTTGTAATATATGAAATAAAGAGCCTAGATCTCAAATATATTTCAAGAGTTTAAATACCACTGCTTTGGGGAAGTTTCCATGATCTACAACCCCTGTGCTTTTTTCATTATTGCTTGTTTAAGTGTCTGGTTATCCTGCTAAACTAGAAGTATAAATGACAGCAACCATGACTATTTTGCTTATGTTGTTTCCCCAACTACTAACATAGCTCTAGACACACAGAAAATACTGAAAACATTCATTGAGTGAATGAATAATGAATGAATGACATAATGATATTTGATGACTCAAAAAGAAGCAAACTTTCCAGTGGAAAATTGAACTAAGGACACATAACCTAAAATAACCTGAAATAATTCACTAAAAATAAATACAAAAGTGGTGGTGGAATACACTAGTAATCAAAAATGCAAATAATGTGATAATCTCCCTTTTACATCTCATAAAGAGAGTTTAAAGAATTAAAGTTTCCAGAGACTACTAAGAAGTATGGAATGAACATTCTCTTACAGTCAACAGGAGTTTAAATTGATGCAACCTTTCTGGAAAATACTTTGGCACTATATTTTTCCTGTATGCCCAATAATTCCATGTTAGGGGGATTTCCTTTAACATTTTCAGAAGAAAATGAGTAAAGATGCATTTATTCACTATACAAAAATATGCAAGAAAAGATGTTTATAGCTGCATTATTGGAGAAGTAGGAAAACGTAAATAAGTCTACAGTATATGGTTAGTTGAATAGGGTACTTCCATCCAATGGAATTCTGTGCACCAAAAAGAATAAGCATTATGTACATGTATTGAAATGTACAGGTTAGATTATTAAATGAATAAAAGGAAGTTGCTGAAGAATAGCATATAATCCCCTTTTGTAAACATACATACACATGTGTGCATTGGAGTCTGAAAGGATGCTTGCCAAAGGATAACAGAATTTATCTCTGGGAGGTGAGATTTGGAGCAATTATATTTTCTTTTTGCATATCTGTAATTTCTAATTTTTCCACAATGAGCATGTAGTATCTGTATAATTTTTTCAGGGAATAAACAATGATGTTCACAATATATATTAAATGAAAAACATGTTATAAAACAGTATGTATACTATGATATAATATTTGTAAAAAGAAAATTATATATAAATATATCTATGTATGTATATATATGCATAAGCAAGCTAGAAGGACAAACATTATAATGTTAATAGCAGTTATCTATGGGTAGTGGGATTATGGGTGATTATTTTTTCCTTTTGCTTTTCTGTGTTTTCTAATTTTTTCTACAATGAACATGTATTACTTGTGTAATAAAAACTAATAATAAAAGTTTTAAAAATATGTAAAAGTGAGAGACATTATGACTCACCACGTCTCCTACTCCACCCCACTCCTCACTTGGCTTATTCCATGTTATTAAAATGTGAGCAGAGGAAATGCCAGGGCACCAGATTGAAAATAAAAGAGAAAGAGGGGTAGGGAGGAAACAGAGAAAGAGGAGAAAATGGAGTGAGATGGAAGGAAGGAAGGAAGGAAAGAAGGAAGGAAGGAAAGGAGGAAGGGAGGGAGCAAGGGAGGGAGGAAGGGAGCGAGGGAGGGAGGGAAGAAAGGAAAAGAGAAAAAACTATTAAGTGAAGTCAATAGAGAACAAAGCAAGGCTTGGAAACTTTTTCACTAACAATAACTATGTCTTTAAATTAAGATCATCTGAGAGCTACATCAAGAAAATACATAGATTGAAGTAAGTTTATTTATGAATAAAAGGATACACACACACACACACACACATCTGGAGGGACATTGAGGAATTAAATTCTGATTGGAATATATCCCAAGCATCTGCTTGAAAGTCAAACTACTCAGAGCAGCTGTTGTCAAGGGCTGTGCTGTGTGGCTGGGAGTTGAACAGTCCAGATCTCAGAGGGGCTGAAACCAAGTCCCTGGCTATGGCTGGCTATTTCAATATTCATTGTCTCCTTTTTTTTCCTTCAGTAATAGAGACCCCAAATATCAGGGACACATGGCCATCTAAAGTAGAGATTTTGTTTCCCAGGCTCCTTTGGATGTGGGTGATGCTACAAAAGTAATTTTGACCAATGTCATATGAGTGAAAGTGTGCAATTTCCAGGTAACATCCTTGAAACAGGGAGTGTGCATTCTATGCTCTTCTTTCCTTTCCTTTGGACTGCAATGAGAACAAGAGTGTGGAAGTTGAAGCAACCATGTCAGACCCAGAAATGGAATCACATGAAATTCCTTAGAAGGCCTGTGTTATCAATGTCCATTATATTAAACATGGAAATCAGTCAGTCAATTAAATCACTTCTATCTTGTTTAAGGCATTAGAAAGGCAAATCTTTGTATAGAAGAACCATTCACTAAATTAATTAGCTTCTCTAAGTTTCCATTTCTTCAACATAAAAGAAGGATTATAATACCAACATCACAAGAGATTCAATCAAATAACTATATAATTACTTATTTCAAACTGAAGCACTTTTACTAGCAAAGTCAACCAAATAAATTAAAGAAACTGTATTGGAGAACAGCAGGGGAAAGAAGAAACTTTTAAATTGCACTTTGAATCAAAGAGGCTATTGATTTCCAAATGGACAAGAAATTAAACTTGAGACCTACCTCATACCATACATAAAAAATAATTCTAAATATAAAAAAAAAATCCAAGTCAATTACTATATTAGTCAGCTTTCTGTCATTGGGAACAAACTATCTGAGAACAGCCAATTGAAGTGGAATGAATTTGACATAACTTTCATATACTATATTATATACATATAATATATGTATATATATGTATATATGAAAGTTATGTCAAATACATATATATATGTATATATATACATATATATATATGGATATACTAGTGCAAACCTCACCATCATATACATCTGCAAGAAATTAAAATAACCATGGATAAATGGCAGAAAGATCAATACAGGGAAAGGAGCAGGGGATGGGGCAGGAAGGGGAAGTAGAATAAGATATATTTTCCATGCTTTTGTAATTTTGTTAAAATGGATTCTACTATCAATTATAACTAAACAGAACCAATAAAAAAAAAGATGGGGGAAAAAAACAGGAGAAAAAAAAGTATTTTGGCTCCCAGTTTCAGTTCATTAATCAGTTGGCTCCATTGCTCTGTGCTGAGGTCAGGCAGAATATCATGGCAGACGGCGTGGTGGAGGAAAGGTTCTCAGCTCATGGTAGTTAGGAAGTAGAGGAGGACAGCAGGGACAAGGTATAGTCCCCAAGAACACATACCCACCCAGACCTAGTTTTACCAACCATGTCCCACCTGCCTCCAGTTTCCACCGCCTCCCAGTAGTCCATTCAGCTTTCAGTGGATTAATCCACTGATGGAAGTCAGAGCTCCTACAATCTAATTACTTCCCAGAAGCCTCACTTCTGAACTGCATTGGTGACCAAGCCCTAAAAACATGAATTTGTGGCGGGGGCGGGGGGACACTTCATATCCAAACCATAATAATTAATGATATAAAGGTAAAAAGGAGAGCAATAACACTTCAGAAGATAATATAGGAGACTGTATTCATTTCTCTAGAATTAAAAATAGTTCCTACCAGGATGCAAACAGGGTTGGAAAAGTGTTTAACATTATCTAATACCATAGAACATTTAGGACTATGAACCAATAATTTCACTTGTGGGTAGAAATTCAACAGAAGTACATGTGTGTGTATTCAAAAACAGGTAAAAGAATGTCCACAGTGGCATATTTGTAATAGACAAAAACTATACATGATTCAATATTCATCAAAAGAATATATAACAAATAAATTGTGATATATTCCAGCAATCACATGCTGCACAGCAGTAAAATTTCATTGCAGCTATAAACAACCATATGAAGGGATATAACCATTATAATGTTGAATGGACAAAAGTTAAGGCAAAAGCATGCATACTGCTCTTAGAAGCCATCATTCACAGCAGCTGGAAGAAGGATGCCCTGGCCCCACAGCATCCACTGCAGTTCTTCCTTTGCACAGCTCAGAATCACTTGCTTCACACGATAAGTTTACTTCATCCAGGGACAGCTTCTTCTGAATTCTGTTGTCACAATTCCTGGGGGGCATATACAAAAAAAGGACAAATCAAAGCCCCAACTTTTGCAGTTGGTAACAAGATTATATACTGATATTCATCATCTCTTTTCCCTACCACCCATTATAGATTCCCTTTGT